>QANZ01023747.1:70384-87174 GCA_003254925.1 Chamaecrista fasciculata
ATTTTGGCCCATAATCTCATCCACTTGGATTTGGATTGACCCCTAACCCTCAATCCAAAATTTTCTCATCCTCACAATTTCCAATACCATATCACACTTCCCAATATCATCTCATCTCAATCTCATTTCAATCAAAACACAACCAAACACCTATCATCTCATCTCATCTCATCTCATTATCTCAATCTCATCTCATTATTTCCTACCATTTCTACCCCTATACAAATTACAAAAATCCATCAACTTTTTTCTACCAACCACAATCATTACAACCCCTTTTATATAATTTCACACCCTATTTAACATCATTATCACTAAAATCACCCAAACACCAATACATCATCTCATCTCATCCAATTAAAAAATAATCTCATTCCATCTATTTGGATGAGATTAGATTGGATTGGATTAGAATTGAATGTCTCCCAAATAGACCCTTAATTTCTAGGAGCTTTAATTAGAATTATGTTATTTGATATGATAATCTTACTTTATTCGCATTATAAGCATATGCTATCTACTTTTGTCTATTCTTGTCTTCTTGTGCACTGGTTATGATGATTACTTTTTGAATAAATGCTTATATGTATGATACATTTTCTTGGGTTAAAGTGTTTATAATATTGTATGTATGGAAGACGACCCCTCTTGATGGGTGTTGGAGTGTTCTTCTTGGCGACACTATAAGTGTTTTGTATTTTGAATTAGTTATTGTGTTTATTTCTTCCTTGATCAAAAACCTATTTGTATCCCTAATGTTTATCCCAAAGTTTAGATTTGGTCCTTAATATTTTTTTTATTCCGTTTCGGTTCTTAATGTTTGTTAAAAGTTTTATCCATGGTCCCTAACTATTTAATATATACCTCTCACAGTTCAAACCTGAATGCGGTTAAATAAGAGCTGCATACGAGTTAAATTTGATGAGTTCTTTATTTGTTTAGTTTGAATTATTGACAAATGATGTCAAATCGAGTATAAAATTAGGCTTGAAAATCAGCCACTTGTTTCATGAATTTAGTTAATTATCTCTCTCTTGATTCAAGTCCAAATACAATGAAATAGGTATTACAAATTATTCTTGATGAGTTCTTTCTCAAACAAGACCAAATAATATTTTAAAAGTGAATTCCATCAAAATATTAATATAACTTTATAGAGAGAGAAGTCCAATTAGTTTACCTTTGTAGAGAGATGTACAAATAGTGAAGGTGTGAAGTTTATGACAACTCGACCTTTATAGTAAGTCCCTCTATTTGGATACTGACTCCGACAATAGTCAGTCAATACAAAAAGGGCCAACTCACTGAGGATGAACAGTCAATAGCATCTTTGTAATTTTTCCAAAATTCATGTTCTCCACTGATCCCTACCTTTCCAAGCTTTGTGAACCACCAAAGAAAATTGATATATAGATGTATATAAAAATAAGTAAAATACTTTTACATATCTATACGTACAAAAGGCTACAATCAAACACATGATTTTTGGTTAATAAACTTCATTTTGGTATATGGGTTATATATATCACTTGGGTCTAACATCTTTTTTTGTTTCAAAATAGTCCTATATATTTTCACAAGTTTTCACTTTTGTCCAAAACTACGGAATATTGTCATATATCTCTTATTTCAAGTTTAAATATGACGAGTCTGTAGATAAAAGTTACTCTTGACTAGTCCTTTCTTTATCAGTTGGAGTCGTAAATATATGAGGTCAAATATAGAGCCTTGAAATTAGGCTTGCTCATTTAATTTTAACTTGATAAACAAATGAATGAGGTCATATTTCTCTTATTATAAGTCCGAATGCGACAAATTCAAAGCCACAGGTTCTTCCTCTCTTAGTTGGGATCATCAGTAAATGCCAAACGAGGTCAAATTGCACCTCAAAAGTGGGGTTGTGACCAAAAGTCATGGAAACATAGAGAACCACTTCGAAACAGAAAAAATAGGACCAAAGTAAATTTTGATCCATATATTAAGGACCAAAATGAAGCTCTAACCATTTGCCTCTTTAAGTAGACATATATAAGATTTCTTTTCATTTATATATTTGGTTGAATGCTCAAATTGGTCCTACATCTTTGCCTCAAAGTTCATTTTGATCCTTTATCTTTCAGAATGTTCTAATCGGTCCTATATGTTTCCATAGTGGTTCACTTTGATTCAAAGCTACTTAACATGGTCATATCACTATCGTTTCAAGTTCAAATTTGATGAGTTCAAAAGTATTATGAATTGCTTTTCACAAGTACTTCTCTGTCTAGTTTGAGCCGTTAACAAATAAGGTCAAAGTGAGTCCGAAAAGTGGATGGCTTAGTCAAACAAGCAAAGTTGATTATATATCTCTTGTTTCAAGTCTAAATGCAAGGAATTTGGAGCTACAAGTTACACTTGAAAATTTATTTTTTGGCTTAGTTGAGACCTTGAATGAGGCTATCGGATTAAAAAGTGAATTTGGGACCAAAAGATGAAAAGTTAGTCTCTAACTTGCTTTTGAACCCGATTTGATTTCATTTGTTGGTCATTCCAACTAGGCAGAAATTTATTCGCCAAGTATAGCTCGTAGCTTTCAATTCGTCACATTCGGATTTGAAACAAGAGATATATGACAAATTTTGCTTGTTTAATCGTGAAACGAGCAACCTTTTTTTGAACTTAATTTGATATTGCTTGTTGATTGCTCCAATTAAATAGAGAAGTACTCATCATCATAAGCAACTTGTAGTTCTAGACTTGTTGCATTATATTCAAACTTGAAATAAGATGAATATTATTCAGTAGTTTGAGACCAAAGTGAACCAGTATGGAAACATTCAAACATATGAGCAATTTGAACCTTCTGAGATAAATGACTAAAGTGAATTTTGAGACAAAGATATAGAACCAGTTTGAACATTGAACCTCTATATTTTTACTTTCAAATTTAAAAGTAAAACGAAATTTTGGCACTTCTTACAAATTTTACAATAATAGGAGAAAAAAATTACCCAAACTTCTTTTTTCCCTTCCATCGATCTTAGCTTTCATGTGATTGATTTTGTGATATGAAAAATTAAGGGTGTACTAGCAAAAGAAACAACACACAGTGACCCATAGGGATGACAACATGGGTGGGTATCTAGTATACCCGTTCGAATTCACCCATAAAAAATATCCAATATCTTCGGATACTGGATATCAAATAAGATATGAGTAGTGAAAAATAAAGAAATATCAGATATCGGGTGAATATGGATATTACTTCAACTATTCGGTATCCGTCCGAAATGAACGAATAGTTAGGGTACGGTATCCGGTATCTGATGCTTTATAATATAAATATTTTATTATATTTTATATTTTTATTTTGAATTAGGTTATCTTATTCTATATTTATTTTTTTTCGAGTATTTCAAATATTTAACGTACTCGTCAAATACCGAATATAAAATAGAGTACACAAATATTAAATTATCGAATACAGATAGGATAGAAATATTAAATACAATCAATAAATACAAATGATACAGTGAAGCAGCTGCCTGCCTTTGTATGCGCATTATTAATTAATGTCGGAAGAATCAGATCTAGAGATATCACTGAATTAACAGTACGACGTTGAGTGTAACTTTTTCTCTTTGATATTTTTTTGATAAAACTCTCTTTGATATTGGAATAATAATGTCTCTCATAGTGCAATTATATTGATATTGAAAATGAGATCTCTCATATATATTTAGACATTTAGTGCATATCCACTCAACAATTTTAGTGCTTTATTATATGGTGGCAAAGTTGATGAGATGTGACGAGATACATGTCACTTATATCGTTCCTTCCCATAATCCCATTTCTAAGTGGGATTCATTCTCTTGTTCTTAGGTATCTTGGATATATATATATATATATACTAGGGTTTTACGTGTCCTAACGAGCACGCAAATATATATATAAAATAAATTAAGAACCAAATCGTTGATTCAGTAAAAAAGGAGAGATCAAATAATAAATTTTCTCTTATTTTATTACATATAATATTTTTATTTTAGTATAAGTGGGAGGACGACCAGAAGGCTCCTCCCACATATAATATAGTATAGATATATATATATATATAGAGTTATTATATATAATGCAACCTGGCCCAATAAATATTTTTTAAAAAATTATTAATTTTTATTATTTTTATTTGATTCTTAAATATATACCAAGTCAACGAATTGGCTCTTGAATAATCGAAACGTACAATTTAATCCTTAAAATATTTGAATTGTCAATAATTTAGTCCTTAATGATAATTTGACCCCTAAATTTAAACTAATTTTTATATTTTCCCCCTAATTTGTACTAATTAATCTACTATATTACTCCTTGAGTATGTATTAAATTTATATTTTTTGGCCCCTCAATTTGACTCAAGAACAAAGTCGTTTGGGATTGTAATAATTTAATAATTGAATAATATATTTTAATTATTTTAATATTGATTCATTGATTAATACAAATTAAAGAACCAAATAATAAATTTTCTATTCTGTACATCTGAAATAGATTATCCATGTACGCTTCAGTGCACATATATATGATATATCTACATCAATTTGTAGGAATTCGTTCCTCGTAAAAAAAACATACTTTTTTTAATCAAAAAAAAAAACATACTTGTCAACTTTTCTAAATTATTAGTGATATTGAGTTTTTTATTTTTGCTTACAAAAGTATATTTTTGGTCTCCCAAATCTTGGAGTATGTTTTAAGTTCATCTCTAAATTTTATTTGTTGCGAATTATATATTACTTTTAACTTTCACATTACATTTAATGTCACTCGATCCTAACTCCTGCCAACGTTTTAATGGAGAACTGATATCATATTTGATCAATTCATGTTGAGTTGGCACATTCAAGGATATAAATAACACTTTACTCTTTGGGATAAATTAGAGTTTTAGGATAAATAATACGATCTTCTTCTAAGAAGTGCCAAAACTACACATTTTATGATTTTTAATACAAAATAAATAAATAATACTAAAGCAGAAATTTTGAAAAGGGTCAAAGTGTCATTTTAGTCCTAAATGTATACCCTTATGTTCATTTTAATCCTTTATGTTCTAAAACATTCATATCGATCCTAAATTTCGGCAAATATTTTATTTTAGTCTTAAACAATTGCATGTGATCATATTTATCACATTTCAAGTTTAAATGTGATGAGTACAAAGCTTATTTATCTGATTAGGGCTGTCAGCAAACAAGATCAAATCAGGTTCCAAAAGTACGTCGCTCGTTTCATGGTCAACCAAGCGAAGTTGGTCATATCTCTCTCGCTTTAAGTTCAAACATAACGAGTTTGGAGCTGCGGGTTACTTTTAGCGAGTATTTTTTTGCCTAGTTGGGATCATTAACAAATGATTTCAAATTGAGGGCGAAAGTGGGTTTGGAACTAATTTTTCATAATTTTTACCTTTTGGTCTCAACCCCACTTTCAAGCCCGATTGGATCTCATATGTCGATGGTTCCAACTGGGTAGAAAAAGAATTTGTTAAGAGTAATTTGTAAATCTAAATTTGTCGCATTCAAAATTGAAATGTGAGAGATATAACCAACTTTGTTTATTTAATTTGACCATGAAATTAGTGGATTACTTTTGAAACCCGAATTTGACCTCGTTTGCTGACAACTCCTACTAGCTAAATAGATAAAAAGATCTTCAAAAGCAAAACATAGCTTTGGACTCAACAAATTCAAACTTGAAACGAAAAAATATGACTACATTCAATAGTTTGGAACAAAAATAAAATATTTTGTGAACATCGAGGACTAATATGAATTTTTTGAAACATAAAGAATCGAAATGAACATCAGGACTTACATATTATCTGTGCTATTATATATTTCTTAGAAGTCTTCTAGTAGTCGTGATTTAAAACTATAGTACAAAATAAATATATTACAAATAAATATAAAAAAATATAATTTACACTATTTTTTAGGAATTCACTTTCATGAATCACAAATCTCTATTGCTATGCGTTCATGTATAACTACTCCATTATATCCCTCTATTTTCTTCTATTACCATCCATAATCTTGAATCATAAATCTCTATTGTTATTAAATTATTAAAAAAGTTAATTGTAAATTTTTAGAAGCAAATAATTTTTATTAAATTTTTTTATTATTTTAAAATATACTAAAATTAACAAATACTTTATAATTTAATTTAAAATTCTAATAATTCAAACATTACATATATATTTGCGTGTCCGTTAGGGCACACAAAGCCCCTAGTTATTATATATGTTTGAGAACTCTTTTGGTCGGTCAAAAATAATTCTAGTAAAAATTATAAAAAACAAAGAATAAATATATAGATCATAGTAATTAACTAAATGGATATAATGGAAGAGAGAAAGTAGTAGATGAAATTAAATAATTTCTCACAACTTTAAATTAAAAAGTTTACAATTAAAAGAAAATAATATATAATAGTACAATAGATGTATGCACGCTGTCTATCTATACTATTATATATGTATGAGAAACCTTTTGGTGGTCGGTCTCTCAAAAATATATATAATAGTATAGTATAAAATATTAATCACTTATTTTTATATTAAAAATTAGGCAAAGGTACTAATTTCGTCCCCAAACTTTACACAAACTGTCAATTTCATCCCCAATCTTTTTTTGTTGTCAATTTCGTCCCAGTGATTCACGTTTTATTCAATTTTATCCTTTGCTTTTACTTTAGCCAAATATTAACGATATAATCTACGTGACTAATGATATGTAATGTAAAGTTGATTGAAAAACACACTTAAATCCTAACTCAGATTGAAAAACAAGATGCAATCTATCGTTAATTTTTTGAAAGAAGTTAGTCAAAGGATAAAATTGACCAAAATGTAAAATATTGAAGACGAAATTAACAACAAAAAAAGATTGGGGACGAAATTGAAAATTGATGTAAAGTTTGGGGACGAAATTAGCACTTTTGCCTACATAATAAAATAAAAAAGAGACAATATGTGCATCATGGAGACAAAAATTAGTTTTCTCTCACCCTACTACTTCACATCCAAAATCATAACCTCCCTCCTACAAAACAAAATCATAACCTCTCCTAAATAATGTATATATTCATTCAAAAAATAAATTACTTTTCTTTTCATGATTATATACTTTTATAATTTTAAGATATAATCAAATTAATCATTATTTATTTTTTTAATATAATTTTAAATTTTACGTAAATAATATTTTATATACATATTTTTGTGCACGTTAGGGCACGCAAAATTCGTAGTATATATTTAGAAGAAAACAATTTGTCTAATGACTAGAGTTTTTTAAAACAATTTCAAATGNAAATGTGAAATTGACCCAAAAATTTGACGATACTAACAATACTTTTGCCTATAATGTTTTTTTGTTTCTCAAGGTATCCCCAGCCCGATAGGCCAAGGACTAATCCTCTGCAGATCGGTGCTCCATTTAAGAGTCTGTCGCTGGCCAATTGGTTCTTCCTACACAAGGTAAGATTCGAACCCCAACCTTATTTAAGCGATTTAGTGAGCTCGACCACTAGGCTAACCAAACTTGAATTAAATTAATCCTATAATTTTTAAATACATGAAAACAAAACAGAATCTTAATCATCCCTATCAGTATTTTATGAAAGAATCAACTATTTTAGAAGGATATATATTCCTTAAATATTCCATCTAGGAATATTTGGAGATATTTGTTCTAGACCGCATACTAATGCGGATTCAAGTTGACATTAGTCGCATTTTCCAAAATAGTGGTTTTAGACATTATTTTCAGATGGAGGATGATGGAAGGAGTGGAATGAAATGAAATGACTAAATTAGAGTAAATTAATAATTTGATCTCTAAAAGACCATTGAGTCAACAATACAGTTCTTAAAAGATTAAAAATACACATTTAATTTTTGAAAAATAAAAAACGGTATACTTTTTAATTAATCCCTAAAAGATTTAAATGGTATACTTTTTCATTTATAAAAAATACTAATTAGTATATCGTTTTTATCTTTCATGAAATAAATTGTACATTTCAATTTTTCAGAGACTGAATTATCATCTCGATGATCTTTTGGAAAACAAATTATTAGTTTACTAGATTAAAATATTTATGTATGTTTGGATGAATTTTTGGGAAAAAGTGCAATGACTAAGGAGGGGTTCCAAAAGCCTCTTAGGCATCTAAAACCCATTTTTTCTTGACGTCTCAAATTGGGGGTAAATGATAGAATGAAATGTTTGATGATTTAAATTATAGTTTTATCTTTTTAATTTTATGAAGATTACAAGTTTACCTAACTTTTGCATCAAATCAGGTCCAATTATTTTTACCCCAAAAAAAAAAACCAGGTCCAATTATGATGGGTGATATAGGAAAAAAATAACAAGTCATTTTATTAATGATAACTCCCAAATAATTTTTTTTATTGAAAACTTCCAAATAAAATTAACAAATATCTCTTTGTTTCCTAATTAAAAACTCCTCAACAGCATAAGACCATTTCACACCACAACATTCAGTTTCATTCCATTTCGCTAATTAATGATCATTCTTTTCTATCCCCAAAGTTATGTTTGAGAGTTTTAATGGAAATTTAAAGGAATGGTCATTAATGAAACAAAACAGAATAGAATGGAGAGGAATGACTTTAGAAGATATATTGTTTGAGAATTCTTAATAAAGAAAGGAAGGAGATAAATATTAATCTTGTTTGGAAGTTATCATTAATAGAATAGAATAAAATGATTTATTATTTTTTTTCCTTTTATAATGAAATCTGTTTGATATAAAAGTCGGATAAAAGTGTAAATTAAATTATCAAGCCATTTCATTTCATCCTTAACCCCTCAATTTGAGAAAACAAGAAACAGTGACTTTTAGATGATTAAGGAGGGCATGTAAGGCATTTTCTCCATTTTTTGCCACCCTCTAATATTGACCCTCTATCCAATCGAAATTGGATTCTCTGAAATTGAATTTTCTAGAATTCTCTGGAGTTGGGCGATTTTGGACCGTTAAATTTTATGCCCGCCACTAAGATTTTGACACATGGCGACCTGTCCTTTATGACATGCAGTTTTTATTAAATGAAACAGAGTTTTGATATTAATAAGCCAGACGACCCAATTATAGGGGACTTCAGAGGGATTTAAATGCAGAAGATCGAAGTTGCTATCCAATCATACAAACTCCCAAACATAGCCTAATTCTATTTTTTTTTTCTAAAGGTATACTTTAATGGAGGCAATTCTATTTGAGACGTGCTCGGACACTAAATGTGAGAATCTCCTTCAACAAGAATTCAAACCTAGGTTCATCATGTTGTAAGAGACTAACCCTTTCTGCTAGATTCAATTCTCATTAGTAGCCTAAGGCCATTATGTTTGGTCTAAAGACAATAAAGAGATATATAATAAAATGGATATATAACAAAATTACCAAAAGAAGAAAAAGGAAAACATAGAACTAAAATTGCTGGGGCTGTTCCATCCAAAGGAGCAAACAAGCATGCTCCATTAACTCCTACTGTAGTGCCTCATGTTCCATCTTTTTCTCCACTGAGTGGATCTCTACAATTTCTGTCACTTTAAGCTTGATGTCAAATTCAAGGGATCAAAGCTAGGAAAAGGGCAAGCATTAAAGCCAAATAATATAATGATTAGTTCTAAATTTCAATCTATATATATAGACACAAGAGCTGAGTGAAGCAAGAGAGAAAAAAGAAAGAATTACAAAAAAAACAAACAAGACATATACAATATACCTAAAAATGAAGACTTATTCATCATTTTTCTGCATGGCAAAAAATAACAAGCCTTATGTTGCAATGCTCTTCATTCAGTTTGTGTATGCAGGTATGGCTTTGTTGTCCAAGGCTGCAATTTCCAAAGGAATGAACCCTTTTGTGTTTGTTGTTTACCGGCAAGCTTTCGCCACCATCACCTTGTCTCCTTTCGCTTTCTTCGACAGGTTCTCGATCGATTTCAATCAGATTTCATAATTTTTTTTTTTTTGGTTATTACTTACCTTGGTAGCTAGGGTTAACTAACAACCTTATGTTTTGTCTGCTGATTTTGCAGTAAACAGGCTGCTACCTTGTCATACAGCTTAGTCTGCAAAATCTTTCTAGTTTCCCTAGTTGGGTATGTGAATAGTTTTTTTTTTCTTTTACATACCCCATTACTCATGACTTGTTTTTGTCACAAAATAAGTTAATAACTTAGTTTCTAAAAGTTAATTTTATATGTTCTGTTGTGGTTCTTTAGTCTTCATCCCCAAATTTTAATAAGCCCTATCTTTTGTTACTCTGGTTATAAAGGATTCTAATCTAACATTTTTTTTTCTGAACAAACTTATACATTTTCCAATTTTCAAGGATGCCTAACACAATGTTAATTCCTTAGTGAACAACACACATACTGAGATACAAATATATATATATATATTTTAAAATTTTCTTCTAATTGTCCTTTAAATGTAGGTTAACATTAAGTTCAAACCTTTACTATGTTGCCATCAACTACACCTCAGCAACATTTGCTGCAGCCTCCACAAACACTGTCCCTGCCATTACTTTCATCATGGCTGCTATAATCAGGTAAATTAATAAATTAAGATCAAACATCACTTTATTTTATTGGTCAAAGTACAAATTTGGTCTCTTATCTTTTGGTCAAATTACAAATTAAGCCTTTAATTACCTTTTTTTGTTGCAGATTTGTTCCCATATCTATTGATCAGGTTGTAGATTTGGTGTCGTATCTTTGCAAAAGATTCTATTGTTAGTCCCACCCTAAATTCTGTTTATTTCTCCCGTTAAGTGTGACGTGGACAACTGACGTGGGGGACCCAAATTGCAATAGAAAAGAGAGAGAGAGAGAGAGAGAGAGAGAGAGAGAGAGAGAGGACCAGAATCACAACTTATACAAAGATAAGAAACCAAAATCTTGTCCAAGCCAGATGTCCACATCAAACTTAACGAAGAGAGATGGACGAAATTTAGGGCGAGACTAATAGTGGAATGCTTTACAAAGATATGGGACTAAATCTACAACCTGACCAAAAGATATGAGACCAAATCTGCAACGTAACAAAAATGATAAGGACCTGATTTGCAACCTGACCAAAAGATAAGACCTAATATGCAACAAAAAGAAGATAAGGGTTTGATTTGCAACTTAACCAAAAAATAAGGGACCAAATATAGTAAAAGAACCCCAAAAAACAAAAATCCTATTCTTAATTATTTTCTTTCAATATATACATGATCCATATATATATATGAAAATGCTTTAATTAATTGGTCTTGATGAAACCTCAGGGTGGAAAGCATTTCCATGAAACACAAGCATGGTGTGGCCAAGATTTTAGGTTCAATTCTGAGCCTTTCAGGAGCAATAATATTTGCTTTACTGAAAGGACCTAACATAGGCTTCATGAAGTGGCATCCTGCACCACCAAACCACCAGAATATTTCTCATTCTTCTTCCAAAGGGGATTCTATCAAAGGATCTCTTATGATGCTGTCAGCAAACACTGCTTGGTCTCTTTGGCTTATTTTACAGGTACATATACCTATATATATTTACTTTTTTGAAAAAAAAAATCAATTTTTAGTCTTTAGATTTGTCCCAAAATTAAAATTTATAAATAGTCCAAAGACAATAGAAATACACTTTTTGGTCTATAATTTTCTTACAAATATCAACTATTTAGTCTCTAAAATGTTATTGAGAGAGAAAAATGTGTTTTTCTATTATCACGTGACTAATTAATTATAATTTTTGGACAAATTCAGAGAACGAAAAATAAATCTTCTCTATGTGTCTATATATATACGAGTTTTGACTATTTAATAATGGATCACTCATAATCATTATATCTTCTTTTTTCAACAAATTAGTTAATTAATTAATGTGGTTTTTTTTTTCAGGGATTTATTGTGAAACAATACTCTGCAAAATTTCGCCTCACTATTCTACAATGCTTCTTTTGCTGCATACAGTCAATTGTTGTGGCTGTGAGTGTTGAAAGGAATCCTTCAGCATGGAAGCTTGGTTGGGATATTCAACTTCTTTCTGTGGTTTACTGTGTATGTTTAATTATCATCTTCTGCTTTCTATACACTTCACTTCCTTAATTACCAAAAAAAAAAAGGTTAAAGTGTAAATTTGGTCCCATATCTTTAGCTCAACCTTCAATTTTTTTTGTTACACTTTTGGTCCTATATCTTTTTTTGTTGCAGATTTGGTCTCATACCTTTGGGTCAATTGCAGAATTGGTCTTATATCTTTGAATTAAATTAAGTGCAGAAGTGGTCTCATATGTTTGCAAAGTTGATGCTTTTGCAAAAATAATGGACCAATTCTGCAACTTGACCAAAAGATATGGGATAAAAAATGATATGAGATCAAATTGGACCTTTTTCAAAAATATGAGACCAAAAGTGCAACAAAAAGAGATACACGACTAACTTGGAAATTTAGCAAAAGATATGGGACTAATAATTTGATCTTTGAAAATAGTTTATGGCTATCTCCTATTTAGAAGTGGACTAATAATTTGATCTTTGAAAAATAACCAAATTGATAATTCAATCTCTAAAAGATTAAAATGCATAATTAAAATAGTATACTTTTTCATTCATTTTAAGGATTAAAGAATATATTGTTTAGTTTTTTTAGGGATCAGTTGTTTGAATCTTTGAGAAATTGGACTATGTATCGTTTTTTTAATAACTGAATTGTTAACTCAATAATCTTTCAGGGACCAAATTATTTGTTTGTTCCCTGGTCCCTAACTAGCTATATAGCCTATACGTAATATAAATGATATACAATTATATATAATGTCTATGATTTTGCCCCAATAATACTCCCCATATATATATATAGGTAATTAACATAAATAAATAAGTAAATCAATTTTGTCTCCTCTAATGTTTGGATAAATGACATTTAGTATCTTTTATTTTTCTTCCTGACCTTTACCTCTTCTTTAATTTAGTGAAAATAATTAAGCTTTTCTGTATACAATAAGTGTATAATATTATTTATAATATAACATATAATAATTAATTTAATTATATATGTGATCCTTGAATATATATATATATATACATAGATGAATTTATGAGTAAACTAATAATTCGATTTTTAAAAGATTACCGAACTAATAACTTAATCCTTGAAAGTTTGAAATACATAGTTTAGTTCCTAAAAAATAAAAATAATATATTTATTAGTCATTTTCATGGACTAAATAGTATACTATTTAAATTTTTCAGAGTCTAAAGTATATATATTTTTAATCTTCTAAATCCTAAACTATATATTTTAATTTTTTAAAGATTGAACTATCAACTCGATAATCTTAATCGAATTATTACTTTACGCTAAATGTATACTTTCCTGCATGTCTCAAATTAAAGGACCATGAAATCTCATAAAAATACAGGACTACTTGACCAAACCAGTTGGCTAATAATTAGAGCATACATATATACATATATAGTGGATGATTGTTGGTGTACCCACTTTGTAATGTGTTGAAATTATTAAAGAGGATAAACAATGTGGTGAGTCTATATATCTTCCATATAATTTGAGTGAAAAGTGAGATTCTTTTCAATTTGTCCACAAGTGGTTGCATTTCTCTTAAAGGGGATAGGACAGGGCCACAGAGGAATGTCCTGAGCACACTGTTCTTCAATCAAATTAAATATTACTGCTTTCTGTCATATCCCCAAAGAAATTAAAACTCCATTGATAATTTGATATATATATCTTAATGGACCACATCTACAAATACTATAATTTTTTTTTCCTTTCAATTTTAGGTTTGCAAATAAATTCATGATCTTGAATAGTTTAATTTAGACAAGTATATATTATGTAGTGAAATAGATCTTTTAATTTTTTTAGGTCAAAGTGCATTTTTGGTCCTATTTTTTTGCTCAAATTTTAATTTGGTCCCGTATCTTTTTTTGTTACACTTTTAGTTTCATGTCTTTAGGTTAGGTCTTTTAAACTTTTTAGGTCAAAGTGCATTTTTTGTCCTATTTTTTTGCGCATGTCTCAATTCGGTCCCGTATCTTTTTTTGTTACACTTTTGGTCTCATATATTTGGATCAAGTGCATAATTGGTTCCATATATTTAGGTTCAGTGGTGGAACTAATGGTGGAACCTTTTGTAAATATATGAGACAATTCTCCAACCTAATCAAAAGATATGAGACCAAATTGAAACCTTTTGAAAATATATAGGACCAAATTGGGAACTGAACAAAAGATGAGACCAAATTTACACTTTGACCAATTTTTTTTGGTATAAAGTTCTTGTATAATTTAGAAAGTGGTGAAATAAGAGAGTGGATCTTTACATTAATTTGTTCTCTATATTCAAGTTATTTCTCATCTTTGTAAAATACTTGAAAAGATTTTTTTCATTACATAGACTATTTTTTTTTTTTATGGAAATCATTACATAGACTATTAGTAAGTCATGATTAACAAAAATTCTTTTACTAGTATCTTATCCTAATTATTGTTATAAATCCACAATCTTCTCCAAGTTACTCTCATGCTTGTAATTATTATTATCAATGACTAATAAGAGTTTAATTATATGTAATGCAGGGTGTGGTTGTAACAGGAATTACTTATTGGCTTCAAGTGTGCACTATAGAGGAGAAAGGCCCAGTTTTCACAGCAATGTTCACTCCTCTTTCTCTTGTAATTACTGCAATTTTCTCAGCACTTTTATGGGGAGAAACACTCCACTTGGGAAGGTACATATAAATATATTGAAGATTTTGATTTTAGTACTTTAGATAATGTTTTGTCTTCTCAAAAATCTCAACATAATCATTCCCTCTAAGATATTTTTCTGTTTCTTTGTCTTGATAAGAAATTAAAATAAAATGAGGTCCATTGCTTTTTGTTTTTTTTTTTGGTTTCTAATTTTTAATTTTTTTTTCTTTTGCTTGTATTATGGCAGCGTTGGTGGTACTATTATGTTAGTGATTGGACTTTACATTGTGCTGTGGGGAAAGAAGAGAGAAAGTGAAAAAGGCCAAAGCTATGAAGACATAGAGGAAACAAAAGAGGAAACCAGATTGGAGTGCATTACACAAAATTGATCGATCGATGATCATGAAATGATTGATGATTAGCAGAAATTAATGGCAAACTATTTGTCTTTACTTAAGGAAGCTTTTCTTAGTATATATAATTTTTACCAATAATGATTTGATGTAGTGATTGGCGAGAGCTACATCCTAAGTGAGAGAACCCAGGTTTAATCTCTAAAGTTAATATTGTTGGAAGAACTTAAAACTATTCGCTCCTCGGTCTGAATGAGATTAGTCTTCGTTTTAATTGTTACACGGGTAGGCGAGGGAAACCCATGGTTGATCTAAAAAAGTATATATAGTTTTCATCTGTTAATTTACTTCTTTTTTCTTTTTCCTTTCTTTAATTTTATATGTATGGAAGCCTTTCTACCCACCAACATATAAACATTAATTGGTTTATTCAGGAAGTCTATATATAACAAATAATGTTGCCGTCTTTTCTTTTCTTTTTTTTGGTTTGGATTTTGCACATTAATTGTAATATGAATGTTGTATACATCAAATTGCTTGCGGGTTAAAGTTATAAAATGCCATTTCTTCTCATGCTATGAGTTGTTTCAAATATCCTACCAAAGTGTGTATAGAAATTGACAGTTTAATCTCGAATTTCTAATGGGGTCAAAGCGGGAAAGAGTATAAGATTCATTAGGTGGCTTGGAAAAAGCTTACGAGAGCCAAGAGGACAATGGTGGTTTGGGTTTTAATGATACTTTAATTTGTTTGCTAAACAAGCTTGGAGAATCCTTAATAGTCTAGAGGAACCTTAATTAGGTGAAGTTGCTAAAGGGCATCTATTTTCCAAATGGGTCGTTTCTTGATGTAGTGAAAGGGCTTCTATGAAGAGTGGGAGATGGTAATAATAACATAGAGGCGTGAAAGATATAAACCAATGGATTTCTAGTGTTGAAGTTAATGCTATAAATAAAGCAATTCCTCTACATTTAATATGAATATTGAGGATGACAAGCTTGTTTGGGGAGGCATAGATAATGGGAATTATTTAGTTAAGAGTCGTTATTACTTCTCTAAAGCTTTAAATTAGGTTGAGGATATAGCTAGACCTAGCTCTTCCTTCCAAGGTTCTAAGTTGTCGGAAGCTATGTTAGAAACATAGTATTAAGAAGTAGAAATTTGTGGGTTTTGAGGCGTGACAACGTGAGCAAATCACTTTCTTTTAAGAGATTATTGTTAGTCAGAATGCACAAGGAAATTATACCAAGAAGGGGGGTGAATTGGAAATTAAAACTTTTTTTAAGTTAAAAACAAGTTTTAACACAGTTTCTTAAAACAGTCCCTCTAATATAAATTCCTTAGAACAATTCCTTCAAACAGTTTCTTTCATGAACAGAGTTCCTTAGCAATAGCAGCTTAACTTAAGAAAATAGCTCAGTGAAAACAGTTCCTTTGCAAAAAAACAGCTTCTTAACCAAGTTGCTAATGAAAGAAAACGGTTCCTTAACTCATAAAAGATAAATGCGGAATATAAAGGAGTAAGGATAAGGAATAACGACAAAGCAGATTTATACTGGTTCAGAATAAGATACTAGTTATCAGCAAAGGATTTTCTATTAAGCCTACTGTTGGGAATCCTAGGCGCCAAGGGCAGCGGAAGCAAAAATAA
>QANZ01023749.1:0-11887 GCA_003254925.1 Chamaecrista fasciculata
TATATTGCAGGTTCTCCTTTTGTTCCTGGGTTCTGCTTTCTGTGGAGCTACTTGCTTCTTTTCTTCCCCTAGTTTTTATTTTGTAGTGTTCTTGCACTGAGGACACTGCAAAGTTTAAAGTGTGGGGGAGTGTGAGTTCGTTCATATTGGTTTATTTTGTCTGATTTTGGCTGCTAGTTCCTTGACTGTGACATTTTTGAGAATTTTTCAAACTTTAAGGCATTTCTGTGATCTTTTGAGCTGGATTTATGTTTTGACAGTTTATTTTGATTTTTGGAACTCTGTTTGCCTATCATAAACGTGTTTAAATGCATTTGAAGGAGTTTTCTGACCTTCATCTCTAATTTTTGGCATTCAGTCTTTCATAGATTTCCAGTTTCAGGTTTGAAATATCATATGAACCCACATTTTAGTTTTTGACTCCTTGGTGAATTTTTCAAGTTTGAGAAGATTTTGATTATACTTTTGAGTTAATTGGTTATATTCTGCCCACATGTGAAAGTGGTTAACTTTTGCTTCTTTAGATTTTTGAGCATTTGGTTGATTGTGATATGCTATTGTTTCCTTTGAATTCATCCAAAGATCAATTGAGTGCCACCTTATTAACCCTATTGGAAGATTTTGAGCCTAATTGTTCATTTCATATGAGTGTCATTTTAATCCTTGTGATGAGTTTTCTCTAGAACTTGATTTCACTCTTTATCAAAGCTTCATATGCATTGGTTTTTGGACTATGATGGAGGCATTTTTTTCTTCTACCTTTATTTCCCATACACAAGCCCAAACATTATTACCATTTGCCACCCCCTTTGAGCCTTAATTATCTAAGCTTGCTGCTATTAGTTTTTGAATTTTGAATTAGCATTTTGTTTGCCCAACACTCTTCTTTTTGCTTCTTTCCTCATGGGTTTGAATTGCCAAGTAAAAAAAAAATCATGAAAATGAAGTGAAAAAAAAAAAGAGAAAAAAAAAAAGAAGTTGTGCCTTTAAAGCTTCAAGTTGAAAATGGAATTATGTTAAGAGGCTAAGGCAAGTTTATGGCGCCAAATAAGAGTCAAAGACTCAAGAAAAAAAAAGAAAAAAAAAAAGAGAGCTTGTGCAATTTTTGGTTGGTTGAGGATTGGAGTTCGTCTTAAAGAGTGGTAGGTTTTAAATGCTAAAAATTTGGAATTCATTGACTAGTATGCAGCTTAACTTTTCTTTTGTGCTCAATTGCTACCATTTTTCTTTCTCTCTTCCATTTTGTTTCTCTTTTTAAAATTTTCCATCTCTTAGCCTTTTCCAACATTACAACCCTCTAAAGTCCTCTTGAGTTTTTGAATCATTGCATTTATAGTGGAGATTGTAGTGTTATTTCAAGCCTATGGTAGAGGCTCGTTGCAAGGATTTGAGAGTAAATTTTCCCTGCTATGTGAGTGAGTGATACACTTTTTGGATTGGTATGTTGGAGATTCTTAGGTTGCTTGGCATGCTCAGTTGATTAATTGTCTCATAATCTAAGTTGCTTTGGTTTTCTTCCGCCATATGTTGAGTGGGGTTGATACTCTCTTAATTCTTTTGCATCCTTGTTTTCTGCTCTTTCTTGACAGCTTTGCCCAGGAGTGCAAAGATTAAAGTGTGGGGGAGTTGATCTGACCATATTTCATCATATATTTTAGAGACATTTTATGGCATTTTATATTCATTTGGGATTCAATTGCATGCCTTTATGTCCCTTTATGATAAAATATGATGCCTTGAAGTTTGATGATTATTTGGACTATTTTGTGATTAATTGAGTGGTTTTCTCGGGTTTGATCTTTATTACTTGATTGATCCTCTTTATCCTGAGAATTCACTTAGTTCTCCGATGTTCTTGATAGGTTTTAATGAAGTCCAAAGTGCTGCATTGCTTCGAGGAAGGCTCAAGGATGTTTGGAGACGAGTCAAGGACCAAACTGAAAACGAATTCAAGTTGCTGAAAAAAAACCGCCGCCATGCATAGCCGCGGCAGGTCCGCGGCTGGTTTCTCTGGAAAACCCGCCGCCAGAACCGCCGCCATGCACAGCCGCGGCGGGTCCGCGGCGGGTTCGCGATAATTTGTAATTAAGTAGGCCCAAGCCCGATTTTGATGATTCTGACCTAGATTTCTTTGGAATGAGCCGAAATTTACATATATGAGAGGATTTTAGGTCATTTAAAGGAGGAGGAACCCTAGAGACACACTGGACACCATCTCCTTCATCCCCTCTCTTCTCCCACCTTCATCCATGGCTATTTTGGAGGCTAGGAGGCTTGTTGAAGCCGAATCTCTCTCCATGAGCAGCTAGATTATATTCCACACCCATAAGAGGATTGGAGGAGGCCCGAGCTTGGTTCTACACTTAGGGAGTTTTACTTTACTCTTTTCATCATTTTATATTAGGGTTTGAGTTTTTCTTGGTTAGAGAACTTGTAATTCTGATATTGATTATGAATTTGAGATTGGATTTTGGATTCTGATATGTATTGATTATTCTTGTCTTGATTATGATCCGTTCGGATACGTTGTAGTTGGTTTCACTAATAATTGGGATAAGTTTCTCTTTGATAACTTAGTCTGAGTTATAGAGTTGCCTGAATTCTTGATTTTATCTCGCCATTAGCTTCATTGAAGTGATTATCTTGGTTATGTTTATAATTGAGTTAATTGCTATGTTTAACGGTAGTGGACAACTTTAGTAAATGGTTTGTGAAGTAATTACTCCGATCTTTATAAGCTAGGAAGGTCGAATTCAATTCCTCTGTTGGGTGATTCCATCAATAAGTGTGTCTTATCTATCTTTATCGCTTTTGTTTATCTTTTGCTTATTAATCAAAAACCCCAAAAATATTATTGCTTTATTTAATTATTGTTTTAGGTCTTAGACAAACAATCAAAGAACAAATTTTCTTCGCTTTTACCCGATTGGTGATAACTTAGTATCGTTTACAATTAAACCTTGCACAAAAGTTCCTCGAGAGATCGACTCGGATTGCACCACTATAGTGCATTAATTCCGGTATTTTTGGCCACCTAACGACGGGTGCGGTCAATCCCATTGAGTCAACGATGCCCAGAAATCCAGTAGAGGAGGGTGCTTCGTCGCCGGATCCCTCGATTACGCCGGAGAGTTTGCCAGAATTAAATGGCCAGCCTTCGCACCTTTCCTCTCCTTCAGGTTTTCGCGAAGATATGCGGTTGACAGCTGCTTTTTATGTTTCTCAGTTTTGGGGCTTCATGGGTTTATTGCTAAGAATGAGAGAGAATACGGAAAAGAGGAGAACGAAGGCCACAACAGCGAGGAAGATGGTGGGGGGAGAGACGCTGACAATAGCAGAGGTGGCAGAGGGGGCGGCAGCGGCGGAGTTGGAGGAAGGGGAAGAGAAAGAGAAACCAGAAGATGATGCCTTGTGTATGTGTGTGTGTGTTTTATTTGTTTTGGTGCTAAGTTGCATAAAACCCCCAATTTTTTCTTATTTCATACATTTTGTTCTTATTATAAAGGACTTTGGTTAAGTTCAAGGGTGAAATTTCATTTATTACTATGAAACTTTTCTCTTTTTTTTTTTTTTTTTCAAAGTCCTTCTCTCAAACAAATAGGGAATCAAACACATAAGAATTAATAGTTATGGTCTTAAAATAGTATTTTAGCCAAAATTTCTGTCAAATTTTGGACGGAATATACATTAGAACCCTTTTTGTTAACAGAGCAAACTACAGGCCCCAATTTGAAACTTTTTAAACCACAGGGACCCTATCTGAAAATGGGCTAAACCACAGGGACTTTTTCTGTAATTTATCCTTTTTTTTTTATAAAACCTCGAGGAAGAAGAATATAAAATTGGAAATATCGACAAATTCAGAATAACAAACCAGATTTATTTATTAGTTCTATCAGCTTTATAAAATCTTGTTTATGTATGACTTCATACCACTTTTCTAATGAATATGAAAAATAAATATTGAAAGAAAAAAATTGCATATTCACGAAAAGACGACTTGATATATATGCTATATGTAAATTTCCTTTGACATTTAAATTGGACGTGAAATACAAAGCATGAATTGAATGTGAAACATCAATATGAAATTGCAATAGGACACCTAGACCGCAGCACAAGCAGGAGCCAACCCTAGAATTGTAGGTTTAACATTCACACATTTAGCTTTTGTTGGAGCTCCATTGAAAGTGAGGCTTATGTTACTTAGTTCCACTCCTTCACATGGTACACCACCGCTACATATCAAAACCACTCCTTCTGGAGTTGATGATGTGCCCTTAATATTCTTGAAACTCACCTTGCTAATCTTTATTTTTGATGGGGTCTACAAGAACAGTGAGCAAAACAATGTTTAGGATATATATAACTCAATCTTTACTAAGTGTAATGAACATATAAAACTATAAATAAATAAATACCTTCTTATTGCATTGATTCCATGGGCAGTACTCTTGGTCAATGATCACAGGGTTTGCAACATTATTCATAGTAATGCCATCAAAATGCATATCGGTAATTGTAATAGCCCCAGGAGTTCCAGGCCAAGTCTTAATTCTCACACCATTTTGTGTATTTGATATAGTGCAATTCTTAACATAGAAACCCGATACGGGTGCTTCATTATCATATTTTCCAAGGCTTCCAACACTAATGCCATGGCCTGGTCCACATTTTACATTCTCAACAAATATATTTTTGCTTCCATCACCCAACGAGACGCAATCATCTCCGGTAGCAATGTTCACGTTTTTAACATGTATTTCAGTTGATCTTCCGATGTGGATTCCATCAGTGTTGGGGCTATCCTCAGGTGCAACGATGTTGAAGCCATCAAAGGTAAAATTGTTGCAACCCAAAACATTGACATGAAAGTTTTTGCTATCTTTTGACGTTACAGTCCCAACGAAAGAGTTGTTGAGGAAGTTAAACCCAAAATTCTGTTTCATATATTTTAGCAGATAAAAGACCAGTATGAAATCAAACATGTCATAGTTAATTATTTGAAAAGCTTTGAATTCTGGAATCAAATGGGTTTATATTTTATTTACATACCATGGTAGGCATTTTGCATTTTTCGTTCTTTGCACAATCATTTTGTTTCCAAGCAGTTGGACCTTGTCCATCAAAAACTCCATGCCCTGTTATGGAGAAGCCATCCATGTATTGAACCTTAATCCATTGATCTGTCCCATGCAATAGAGCAATATCTGGTGGTGCCAAGACTATGCCATCATTCATGAGTTCAATCTTAGATTTGCAAGGTCCTCTCAAGTCAATTACTCCCAAATGAAAAGTTCCTTTAGGAATTATGATTTTGCTTGGAATTGTTGCTAGACATGCCTCTTTCCAAGCATTTGTTAGAGCCTAAAAATGGCATATATAATAATAATAAAAAAGTTATTAAGAAGAAGAAAAAGTTCACAAATTAAATCCACTTGTTTATGTGCATGGAACATAACTAGATCAAGAAGTCTTAGACATAACAAATGCTTGTATAACCAATTGTGTAAGTGAAAATAGTGATATTATTTTTTAAAATAAATATTAGAGTAAACTGATAATTTTTTCCCTGAAAGATTATCGAGTTGACAACTTTGTTCCTGAAAGATTGAAATATACAGTTTAGTCCCTGAAAGATTAAAACGATATATTACATAGTCCATAAAAAGGACTAAAAAATATATTATTTTGGTATTTCATGGAGTAAAATGTGTATTTCAATCTTTTAGAGACCTAGTTGTCAGTTCAATGATGTTTTAGAAACTAGTTGTTAATTTACTCAAAATATTACCAAGAGCTATAATTAGTAAGAGTTTCAACTCTACTAACGTTGGATATTGAAGATCTGTGTATAGTTCAATCATTCATAAATTCACAAATTAAAAACACACTAACCGTGGTTATGTCTCCACCGGGTTTTCCACCATATTTTGTTATATCAAAGTCATTTGCCTGAGCAATAGTGGAGATAGCCAGAAACAAGAAAAATGCAACGAAAATACCCATTTTCATGTTGTTGTTGTATTTTCTTTTCTTTCGAAGATTGATTTATTGAAAGATCTGATGAGAACTCATTTGTAAGACATATATTTATACTTCCAAAACCTAATAAAAAATAGAAGTTTGTTATTTTCACCAAAAAATCTCATAAGACAAAGGTTAAATTAAGAAAGTAAAAACCAATAATATACCTCCCCACAAAATTTCAGGAAAGCCATACATTTCGTCTTAGAAAAAAAGGCCAAAGCATTCATATAACAGTATCAATGATGAGGAGAAGCATGATTTTCTCTCAGCGTTAATTTGTTTTACAATGACCATAATTTTTGATATGTAGAAAGCAAATCCTATAATTTTTTAAGTTATTCCGAAAATTTGTGAATAAAACATATTAAGGATAGTTTGCTCTCTTGTATTTTAATATATAAGGAAATCTCAAATAGGCTTAGAAAACATCATTAAACATCAAAAAAAAAAAACTCTAGATAACATTATATTAATTGGCTCGANCATTAAACATTAAAAAAAAAAAAACTCTAGATAACATTATATTAATTGGCTCGATCAAATATCTTTAAGGGTTTACGTTGCAGAAGAAAGTTTTTCCTAAGGAAAAACGAGATTGATGTAAATCGTGGAAGCTATCTTTACTATGTGAGCTCTTGATAAAATAATTTGTATGAGATCTTTGCAAAATAGACTAGAGAAAATTCGGAGTCCTAAAGGCGGAATGAAATGTTACTGAAATGGAGAATATTTGCTTTCTAGTTCAATTCACGGAAAGAGCAGATTATGAATTTGTTTTGCATGAGGGTCCTTGGCTGGTGAATCAACATTACCTTATGATATATTATTATCAAAAGTTTTTGTGGAGATTAATTAGACAATAAGTAGGGAAGATCTTTGATGGTGGATTCAAACACAATTAACTTTTATGAGGAGGGACTCACAGATAAATAAAGAGGAAGATTTGCTAGAATCAATATTGAAATAAACATGTTGGGAATTTTCTTCAATTAAGCTTTAAATTTATAGAACCATAGTGCAAGTATACATTATTGTTGTAGTATAGTAGATATTTGAATCAAGTATCGTCCCAAGGGAGTTTGAATTAATAATGACAATAACAAGCATTGCGTTGTACATTTAGATTATGTCAAAGTTCACTTTGGGTCTCATAACTTTTGTTCAAGTCTCAATTTGGTCCCATAATTTTTTTTGTTGCACTTTAGTCCCGTAGATTTTGCTCAACTGGTTATACATATTTGGTCCCGTATTACTTTTGGTCCCATATCTTTTGGTAAAGTTTGTAGAATTGGTCTTATTTCTTTGCAAAAAGTTTCACTATCGAATATCGATCATTCATCTCACCTGACCCAAAGATATGAGACTAATTCTTCACTTGACCCAAAAATATGAGACCAATTTTCCAACTTGATCAAAAGATATGAGACCCAGTTGTGCAACATGACCTAAAAATATGGGACTAAATTGAAACCTGAGCAAAAGTTATAAGACAAAAAGTGTACTTTAGCCTTTAGATTAATCTGAATATAGAAATCGAGTGATGGTTGATGATGAAAAATGAAACAACGTAAACAAGAAAGTAAATAAAAATAGGGCAAAACTTATGTACAGTACCATAGGTGTTTGTTGTCCGGTTCCTTGCTCAAAACATGTCATGTGTCATTTTAATCCAAGTCAGCTTTTTTATGTTATTTTGTTAATGAAGCTTTCCAATCTTATTATCTAACTCTGTTAATGTTTCGTCTCTCTCATTTCTAACTTTGAGATAAATATCTATCACGGTCAAAACCTTATTTTGGTACTCAAACTCTACCGTAAGTTTTGTTTTGGCCCTCAAACTTTACTCTATTACCGTTGTAGTGCCTCACTTACCTGTACACTGTTCAGTGTTCAGCTTATCCAATCTCCATCTAGATTCCAGACGAGAACTGAAAACCCTGTTTTTGATGGTGACGAAGCTCACATACATAGCTCACTTTATTTAATAAGTTTTTTTGAAAGGCCAGTACTGGAACAATAGGTTCATCTCAAAGGTGAGACAGGGGAAAAGGTATAGGGCATGTGCATGTGGAAGAGAGGGAGAAAAAAAGAGGAATGTAGTTGTAGCTCAAAATTTCCCCAACTGTCTTAACTTTCACTGATGTAACTCTCTTCTTCCTTCGTATAGGAAATTCATTTTAAAGCCTCCATTAGATGACAAAAAATTAGCAGAGAGGTTTCTCACTAGCCCACAATTGTTTCTCAAATTGTTTATGTTATTGAGTTCTTGCTTGCCTTCTTCGCGGATCAAGCTTTGGGTTATCCACTTGAACCGTCGGAAAGCCTCGGTGAGGATAACCCAGGGAAGCAATTCAACACGTTGTTGTACTTGGCGTTTCAGCATCCACCATGTGAGAGAACGAAAGCACGACATGTTAGATCGGGGCATTCGAGATTATTGTTTCTGAAGAAGAAGAAGAAGATGAAAAGTAGACCCAAAGCTTAGAGAGGAAGAAGATGAAAATTAAGTTTATCTTTTTGGTGAAGAAGATGAAAAGTAGTAGTATAACTCTCTAAACAAACCATTTGTAAGAAAAGCTGACTTGGATTAAAAAGACACATGGCATGTTCTTAGCAAAGAACCGGATAGCAAACACTTATCGTATTGTACATAACTTTTTCCCATAAAAATATTGGTGATTGAAAGCAAAGAAAAGCTTCCATAGTTTTGATTCTAGCTTAGTGATGATGTCTAATAACTTCTTCAATTATTGGATATCAAACTCTAATAAACTAACCTCGAACACTACTACAGTGCCAATAATCTCATGTTAGTCTCATATAATCCTATAAAATCTAACTAGCCCACTTATATGTTTATGAGCATTAATTACTTTAAGGCCTCAAGTACTTGAGGTTCATTCACTTAGGCTCCCAAGTATATATGTTTATCCTAGCTAATAACAAACTCTAATAAAAATTATCATTTAAAAGTAGTTAAACGATGGTCTATCCTAAGGATTTTTGTTGAACACTAGTTAAGGGTTCCCTAACTATCTGTACCTTGATGGCTACTCAAGAGAGAGATGACAATAATACCAGACTAATTGAATTTATTAGCAATAAGAATCCAATATATAATAACAAAGAAAACATTAAATAACATTCATAAACAGTTCACAACCATAGAGAATGTTGCCTCTTTTAATGCAATAATCTTATCTTATATCTTATACTTATATAGTGATTGGGATGTAAATTTCCTATCTTTCACGTATTTATAGTTTTTAAAGGAGTATATTGCCTCTCTAATCTTATTTTACTCTTGTTTCTTTTATATCCTATATAAATAATGGAAATGAAAAAAAAAATTTCTTGTGTTCTGAAATAAAAGATATTGAAAATGAAAATTATTTGTATGTTGGGATTTGAAATAAACCTTTCTCCATGGAGATAAGGAATATCAATTTTTTCTTATAGAACCTCAAGGAACAAGATTATGAAATTGAAAATATCGACAAATTCCTAGTAACAAACCCGATTTATTTATTAGTTCTATAAGCTTTATAATATCTTGTTTATGTATGACTTCATACCACTTTTCCAACGAATATGACATAAATATTGGAAGAAAAAGAAGACTTGATATATATGCTATATGTAAATTTCCTTTGACCTTTAAATTAGACGTGAAATACAAAGCTTGAATTGAATGTGAAACATCAATCTGAAAGTGTAATTGGACACCTAGACCGCAGCACAAGCAGGAGCCAACCCTAGAATTGTAGGTTTAACATTCACACATTTAGCTTTTGTTGGAGCTCCATTGAAAGTAAGGCTTATGTTACTTAGTTCCACTCCTTCACATGGTACACCACCGCTACATATCAAAACCACTCCTTCTGGAGTTGATGATGTGCCCTTAATATTCTTGAAACTCACATTGCTAATCTTTATTTTTGATGGGGTCTACGAGAACAGTGATCAAAACAATGTTTAGGATATATATAACTCAATCTTTAATAAATGTAATGAACATATAAAACTCTAAATAAATAAATAAATACCTTCTTATTGCATTGATTCCATGGACAATATTCTTGGTCAATGATCACAGGGTTTGCAACATTATTCATAGTAATGCCGTCAAAATGCATATCAGTAATTGTAATAGCCCCAGGAGTTCCAGGCCAAGTCTTAATTCTCACACCATTTTGTGTATTTGATATAGTGCAATTCTTAACATAGAAACCCGATACAGGTGCTTCATTATCATATTTTCCAAGGCTTCCAACACTAATGCCATGACCTGGTCCACATTTTACATTCTCAACATATATATTTTTGCTTCCATCACCCAATGAGACGCAATCATCTCCAGTAGCAATGTTCACATTCTTAACATGTATTTCAGTTGATCTTCCGATGTGGATTCCATCAGTGTTGGGGCTATCTTCAGGTGCAACGATGTTGAAGCCATCAAAGGTAAAATTGTTGCAACCCAAAACATTGACATGAAAGTTTTTGCTGTCTTTTGACGTTACGGTCCCAACGAAAGAGTTGTTGAGGAAGTTAAACCCAAAATTCTGTTTCATATATTTTAGCAGAGAAAAGACCATTATAAAATTAATCATGTCATAGTTAATTAATTGAAAACCTTTGAATTTTGAAATTCAAATGGGTTTATTTTTATTTACATACCATGGTAGGCATTTTGCATTTTTCGTTCTTTGCACAATCATTTTGTTTCCAAGCAGTTGGACCTTGTCCATCAAAAACTCCATGCCCTGTTATGGAGAAGCCATTCATGTATTGAACCTTAATCCATTGATCTGCCCCATGCAATAGAGCAATATCTGGTGGTGCCAAGACTATGCCATCATTCATGAGTTCAATCTTAGATTTGCAAGGTCCTCTCAAGTCAATTACTCCCAAATGAAAAGTTCCCTTAGGAATTATGATTTTGCTTGGAATTGTTGCTAGACATGCCTCTTTCCAAGCATTTGTTAGAGCCTAAAAAGGGCATATATAATAATAAAAGTTATTACGAAGGAAAAAAAAAAAGAAATTGTTCACAAATTAAATCCACTTGTCTATATGTGCATGGAACATAGCTAGAAATCTTGGACATGAGGTGTTTACTTGTACAACTAATGTGTAAGTGGAAATAGTGAAATTATATATATATATATATATATATATATAAACTATTACGAAAAGCTATAATTTTCAAGAGTTTGACCTCTACTGCCATCAGATCTTGAAGATTTGTGAACAGTTATTATTAAATATTTTACATTTGTCCATAAAATCACAAATTAAAAGCACACTCACCGTGGTTATATCTCCACCGGGTTTTCCACCATATTTTGTTATATCAAAGTCATTTGCTTGAGCAACCGTGGAGATAGCCAGAAACAAGAAAAATGCAATGGAAATACCCATTTTCATGTTGTTTTTGTCTTTTCTTTTCTTTCAAACTCAATTTATTGTAAGATCTTATGAGAACCCATTTGAAATACATCTATTTATACTTGCAAAACCTAACTAATAATAGAAGTAGTTTGTTTTTTCACCAAAAAAGTCTCTTAAGACCAAGGTTAAATTAAGAAAGTAAAAACCACATCTCCTCACACGTTTTCTACGAATGGTGGAACTAATAGGAAAATTTGACGACGAAATTAAATTGAATGAAAAATAGTTTAGAGACGGAAAAAAATTTGCCTTATAATTCAGGGATCAAAATGAGGTTTTGACTTTGTTGGGATATGGGTCCACCCTTGGTGGATTGAACCCAGTTAACCATGATCCAGATAATAATATTAATTATTATTATTCATAGTATTAATTAATTAATTAATTAATTAATTAATTAATT
>QANZ01023749.1:12096-51707 GCA_003254925.1 Chamaecrista fasciculata
AGAGAGAGAGAGAGAGAGAGAGAGAGAGAGAGATGAGGGTGTGAGTAAAAAAAAGAGGAAAAATAGAAAGAAATGGTGAGAGAAAGTTACAAGTGTAATAAATTAGAGTATTGAAAATTACCATTTTACTAAATAGTTTTTTTATATTTGTATTAGAATATAGGTAATTATAGGTAATTGAATAGAGAGTGGCTCAGCTAAAGTGTGAAAGCTAAAGTATTAAATCTGCACCATTGATTTGGATTAAAAGTCAACACATACATTTTCAGTCAAATCATCCAATGGTCAATAAAACATAATTCAGCCATACTTTAGCAAGTGTAATTGAGCTGATCCATTTCCAATTGAATATGAGTATGTTAGTAATTTTGATAGATATTATAATGATGTTGGAGTTATATTGGTGAGAAATATTGGAGTGGATGATATTGGCAAAACAAACAGCTAATAATATTGTAGCTCCGGTATCATATTGGTGCTAAGAGATATTGGTGAGTTAAAGGACGGATACCTGGGTCAGTCCCTGAATTATTGTAATTGTTAACGATTTGATCCCTGAGTAAAATTCAGGGATCAAAAAGTACAAATTCAGATACCAAATAGTATTAATTTAGCATAAATTCAGGGACCAAAAAGTATAAAATTTGTTCAAATTCAATGACCAAAATTAGTACAAATTCAGGAAGCAAATAAATATAAAATTAGTTCAAATTTAAGGAATAAATTGTCACTAAGGTTTAAATAGTTGATAATCAAAATATTTCAGAGATCAAATTATATATTTTAATTAATTAATTCCCTATAAATTCTCTTTTGTCAATTAAGAGAGAGCGGGAGAGTACACGTAAGCTTGCCACCTTACTCATGATGAAAAAATAAAAAGAAACTAGATAGCAGTAGTAATTTGGAACATAAACATTTGGGATTAACATGGGACCAATGAAACATTAAATGATGGGAGCAATAAACTCTCTCTCAACTTCTTTGTTCTCACAACTGCTCCCATGCCCCTGTAACAAAAACTATTCATCATTTCTTGAAGAAAACAATTTTGATTATTTAAAACTACTCTTTTCCTAGATTATAGGATTACTTTTTTATATTTCTTTAGTATTAAAAGTTGTACTTCATTTTTTTTTGGTAATTAAAAAAAGTTGTACTTCTAATCATTAGAAGATAGTATTAGTCCTTACCTTTTTAAGTATATAGGAGACATAATTACTCTTTATGCTTTTTGTAAATTTTCTTACTTTAATTTGCATCATTTTGATTGGCAAAATCAATTTTTCGAAGGATGTGCTTCATTAGCTAGGTCTTTATACCCCATCTTCTTTTCTTAATTTTTTAATGTTTCAACGATTAACTTCTTCTATAGCATTAGACTCTTCAGAAGTTATATATTCATCTCCTTTGTTTTATTCTTTTTCTATTTCTTTACTTGTAATGGCAACAAAAAAAAATGATGGGAGCATTATGAGTATTTGACTTCTAATATATTAAATGTTAAGAAAATTGTTGGCCAACATATTAAATGTTCAGATTAAAATTCAATAATAATAATATTTCATATAATATATAGTTACAAAAGTAGTGACGTATTACAGGACTATCTGGAGAGTTGGATTCTTGGAGCAATGAAAATAGATATCACGATCTTATAAGTTATAGAGTGAGTTTGGATTAACTTCTCCTTTTGTGATAAAAGCTCACCTAAACACTTAAAAATATGGTAGAAGTGCTTTTGTTTTGAAACAAAATAAAAATTGAAAGTGCAACTGTTACATATTTTTTATTAAAAAATTAATAAAAATATATATAAATATATTAAAGATATAAGAAAAGAGTATTTTAGTTTTAAAAAGTTAAGGAAACAATAAGTAATTACTACCTAAGAAATTTGAGGTATATTTATCTTCATCATGACTGATGTGGAAACTCGAAGTTAATCATCACACAAGTTATCTGAAACTAGCCATTTGATTCAATTTTGTAGCATCCTTCTCAACTGTTTCTTAAAGCTAAAGCTAAGTATAAATAGAAGACTTATTCAAAATGCTTCAAGTTGTTGAAGCAACTGCTGTTGTGTGCTATAGTTACTTTGAACATATTAGAATACTCTTTTTTTTTTTTTGTGTATATAGATCTTAGTGATCACTCTTTTTGAGAAAACCTTCATTTCTTCTTCATCATGTATTATTCTGGCTTCTTGTATGGAAATTGAATAACTTTTTTTATAGTCAATTGTATCCTTAAATTTTTAGATTTGACTCAATTTTAGCCTAAAGCCTAACATTGTATAACACCTCTAGAAAATAAAGCATAAATATATTAACTAGAGGTTATATAACATCCAGATACAGCCCTGAATATATACGGAATATACGATAAACCCAAACATGGGTTCAAATACAAAATAATACATGGGCTCCGCCCCATAAAAAGACTCGCAGGGCCCAATTCAGTCCAAACAAAACATATATTCAAGTATACAAAAACCTACCAACACTAAAAGAAATCAGGTAGAAGGGTGAAAACCCTCAGGCGACGAGTTGCTTCCTTGACCCGATTCTATGCCTGCTTGATCTTGCACAACTGAGACTGAAAAATATGGAATGGGGTGAGAATAAAATTCTCAGTAGAGTTACTAAAGCCTCTCTTACCATCAATCCTCAAACAACATTCAAATTCTAAACAATTTTGCCAATTCAAAGTTAGATCACATAATTCAAAATACAGTATTAAGTAAAACAATATAACATATCCATTTTCTTTAGGATAAATTGCAGTTTGGTACCCTGTAGTTAGGGGTGATCCCACTTTGGTACTCTGAAAGAAAAATTTTTGCAATTTGGTGCCCCGTGGTTTGCTCTGTTAGCAAATTGGTCCCCTGTGCTTTATTTCCGTTAGGATTTAACAGCAAATGTGATTGTGACCACCTTAAAATTTCAAAAACCTCCCAAAAAGTCTTCTCTTATGCGTTTAAGTCTTTTTCCTTTACTAAAAGGGATCAAAACATAAAGAAAACAGAAAATAAAGAGTAAATTATGTAATTTTACTGTTGAGTTGAAATTAATTAAAAAAGGGTCTTTAGAATTCTAATATTACAAAATTTTCTCCTTTTCATAAGATTTCTTTTGAATAGGTCCTGATTTATTTACACTTTAATCCCAAAAGTTTATGATCTTTATCAAAATAGTCCTTAGAACCTAAAAAGACAAATGAGCATCTATGATTTATCAAAAAATCCCTATATTCAACTACAATTTTCATTCAAGTACACTACAAACAAATAAAAAACTCCCAAATTTTTCCAAAATCAAGTACTACAAATCAAAAACCCTCTCAACAACAAAATCAACATCATCAACAACCAATTGGAAGCCGGAGCTCCGGCGAACTCGACTCACCTTTCTGGCGGCTGTCAAGGATTTGGGTCGGGGCTCCGAGTATCTGGATGACTCAATGAATGGGATTGGGATTGTTGTTTCTACAATGGACGATATGTCGGGGATTGATGAATCAACGGACATGGGATTCTGATCAAGTTCAAATTTGTAAAGATTGTAATCTTATAGTTAAGATTTGGGATATCTTATGTAATCTTTTAAGGTGACTTGTATTCAGTTAGTTGCTAATTATTGGGGATAAGCATATCTTAGTGGTTAAGGATTTAAATAATTGGGCCTATTATCCTAATGGGCCTAGGTTCAATAATCCTTATAGAACTAGGGTTTGAGATGCTTATAAATAGTTAGCTAGGGTTGATGAAAGTAGTACATCACAAGATATCTCAGGAGAGACTCTTAGGGATACTCAGTCAGAGTTAATAGAGTAGAGATATGGGTGAGGGAAGACTTGAGAGGCGATTCATTCATTAGGTTATTGTATTCTCATATTCTTTATAATGAAGTTCTTTGTTCTTGGCTGGATGTAGGTCACACTGACCGAACCAGGGTAAATTGCTTGTGTTCATCTATTCTTCTCTATATTCTGCATTCTCATATACTTGTTTTGATCTATGAATGTTGTTGGGAGATACTCTGAATCCTAACAAGTGGTATCAAAGCCAGGTTTGAAGGAATTTCAAAAGGGGACTATTTTGCAATTTGAGCTAAGTTCTTTTTTTATTATTAAATAGAAAAAGAGAGGCTTGAATCAAGAACAACGCACGCTCATATTCGAAGTCGACGAGACGCTGGGTTCTTGAACGAGATCGCGTTTTCTGCAGGTGCGTCGCCGGCGTTCATCAACGGACGGAGGGCGGTGGTTCACGTCGGATATCTGGGCAGATCTCGACGGTGGAAGTTGCATCTCGTGGGTGTGAGCGTTTTCTTGAAATCGAACTTGACGGAGGAAGACGTTGGAGTTTCACGAACTGTGCAGCGGCGTTCTTGCAACGGCGGAGGTCGGCGGTGGAGCTGGGTTTCTGACAGAGAATTCCGGCGGTTTCTGTGGTGTTTCACAGCGTCGACGTGAGCAGGCGTGTTCGTGTGCTGGGTTCTTCGGCCGACGGTGGTTGCCAATTTGACGAACAGTGAGTGCGTTTTCTTGCCGGAGTTGTTCGATTCGTCTGTGGGTAGTGATATTGTTGCGAAACCAGTGGGGTTTTCGCGGTGGTTCTTCGCTGCGGTTCCTGTCGGCGTTGTTCGGTGTGTTCGTTTATTTCGATTCTTGCGAACAGTAGTATTTCGCGGAGGGGATTCGACGGTTGACGAGCGCCGAGCGGTATTGTTTCACGGTGGTTTCCGTGTTGTTCTTGGATTGTTCATAGATCGAGTTCGATGAGTTCGACGAGAAAGTATGAGGTTGAGAAGTTCGATGGAGGAAATTATAGTCTTTGGAAGATAAGAATGCAATCGGCATTGGTTCTTCAGGACTTAAGGCAAGCAATAGTAGAAAAATTTGCCGATACGGTGATAGAAGAACAGAGGAAGGCACTTGGGAAAAAGGCGTTGAGTGCGATATTCATGAGAGTTACAGACAGTGTTCTACGGGAGATTGTTGACGAGGAAACGGCAGCACAGGCGTGGAGGAAACTGGAGAATCTGTACTCGGCAAAATCGTTGACCAACCGCCTATATTTGAAGAAGAGGTTGTACAATTTAAGGATGAATGAGGGTACACTAATCAAATCTCACATGGACGAATTTAATTCGATAATTATGGATTTGAAGAATGTAGAGGTGAAGATTGACGACGAGGATCAGGCTCTTATTGTGCTATGTTCACTACCACCATCCTATGAGACCTTTGTGGATTCGATGTTGTATGGGAGGGATAAAATTTCACTAGATGATGTTAGCGGTGCGTTAAAGTCAAAGGAGTTGAAGAGGAACCTTCCAGGTAATCGAACAGAGGGAGTGGGATTGGTGTCGAGGGGAAGAGTGCAGGGGAAGGACTCACGTAAGTCCAATGAGCGATCGAGGTCGAAATCAAGGGCGAAGAAAGCGAGTTGTTTCAAGTGTGGCGAGCGAGGTCACTTTAAGAAGGATTGTCCTAGGTTGAAGGGAAATAAGAGAGATTCGTCGAATGATGAGAATTTGGCGAACGGTGTTGTTAACACTTGTAGTACTTTTGGTGATGTCAAATATGTAGAAAGGTGTGGTCTGTGGTTGGCCATCATGGATCAGACTCTTGGGTTCTTGATACGGGTGCGACTTTTCATATGTGTCCACACAGGGGGTGGTTTTCTACGTATAACCATATGAGTTGAACGGTCTATCTTGGAAACAGTATTCCATTGGCGATAGAGGGGATCGGTCACATCAAAATCAGGATGTTCGACGGGGTTGTGAGAAGTATTGAGTGTTGGCATGTTCCTCAGATGAGGAGGAATCTTATTTCATTATTAACATTGGAGGATCAAGGGTACAAGTTTCACGCCGAAGGTGGAACTCTTAAAGTTGGAAAGGGCTCGATGACACTGATGAAGGGGAAGCTAAGCGCCAGACTATACTATCTTCAGGGGACCGTAATTGAGGGTGAGACGACGATTGTCTCAGGGAATACTGAGGCAGGTGATGATGATTCTGGAGTAAGTGAGGCGAGCACCTCAGACAGTGGCGAGGTGAGCACCTCAGGGCGAGATCACAATGGGAGTCAGTTATGGCATTTGAGGCTCGGTCACATGAGTGACAAGGGACTGACACTTCTAGGGAAGCGGAACTTATTGGATTGGTACAAGGGGGATCCCTTGAATTTCTGTGAACACTATGTGTTTGGAAAGCAGATGAGAGCGAAGTTCAGCAAGGTGGGAGTGCACAAGACCAGGGATAGGTTGGATTATGTCTATTCAGACCTATGGGGTCCTAACGGAGTTCCTTCTAAGAGCGGTGGCCGGTATTACATGATGTTGATTGATGATTCCAGAATGGTATGTGTGTACATACTTAAGTATAAGGATGAGGCATTTCCAACATTTATCAAGTGGAAGGCAAAGGTAGAGAAACAGACAGGAAGGAAAGTGAGTTGCCTTAGGACTGATAATGGGTTGGAATACTGCAACAAGGAGTTCAATGAGTTTTGCAACAGGGAAGGCATTGTGAGACACCGCACGTGCACAGGAGCGCCACAGCAGACTGGTGTTGCAGAACGAATGAACATGACGCTTTGTGATAGAGCATGAAGCATGATCTCACATGAAGGTGAGAGCAAGGACTTTTGGGCTGAGGCGATCAATACTGCTTATTATTTGGTAAATAGATCGTCATCCATGGAAATCGGGAATAAAACTCTTTTCGAGGTATGGTCCGGAACACCTGCTGATTACAAGCACGTGAGAGTGCTTGGGTGCCCAGCGTATGCTCAAGTGAAGGATGACAAGTTTGAGCATAGGGCAAGGAGGTGCATATTTCGCGAATATGCAGATGGAGTGAGTGGATGCACGTTGTGGTGCATGGATCCTAAGTCTCCATGGATATTGATCAGCAGGGATGTAACTTTCAATGAGTCTATTTCGTTGGACAAGCGAGAGGGGAAAACGATAGCCAAGTTAGGTCTCGGTGTGGGGAAACAAATGGAGCTAGTGATTGATAATGCTCCAAGCACTCAGCCCAGTACCACTGAAGGGGAGCATGTGCGAGACCTTTCTCATAACACTGAGGTCTTAGAGGTACGAGAACAGATTGGTGAGGATTTTGATATGAAGGATTTTGGAGAGGCAAGGAAGATTGCTTCCCATTTCAGGCTATCAGGGGATTTTCTGCCGAAGTCAGCAAGGGAGTTGGAGCAAGTATCAAGGGTTCCATACTCAAGTGTTGTGGATAGTGTTATGGACGCCATGGTAAAGGGTACGACGAAGGTTGGTTTAACCTTTGACAGAGCTAGCTTGGGGAGACGGCCGTCAGGGCGATCGATAGTTGGCGTGGGCAGTACCAGGTGATACCAGGATGCTCGAGGGCGAGCGGCAAGGCAAGAAAATGTTCGTGTTGAAGAAGGGAGTTCAAGTCAAGGGGAAGATTTGTAGTCTTCTAGGTGACTTGTACGGGAATTCAAGTCAAGGGGAAGATTTGTAAAGATTGTGATCTTATAGTTAAGATTTGGGATATCTTATGTAATCTTTTAAGGTGACTTGTATTCAGTTAGTTGCTAATTATTGGGGATAAGCATATCTTAGTGGTTAAGGATTTAAGTAATTGGGCCTATTATCCTAATGGGCCTAGGTTCAATAATCCTTATAGGACTAGGGTTTGAGATGCTTATAAATAGTTAGCTAGGGTTGATGAAAGTAGTACATCACAAGATATCTCAGGAGAGACTCTTAGGGATACTCAGTCAGAGTTAATAGAGTAGAGATATGGGTGAGGGAAGACTTGAGAGGCGATTCATTCATTAGGTTATTGTATTCTCATATTCTTTATAGTGAAGTTCCTTGTTCTTGGCTGGATGTAGGTCACACTGACCGAACCAGGGTAAATTGCTTGTGTTCATCTATTCTTCTCTATATTCTGCATTCTCATATACTTGTTTTGATCTATGAATGTTGTTGGGAGATACTCTGAATCCTAACAAATTTAATACCACATAATCTGGGTTTCTTTCATTCTTGAAGTGGAGAATTATTTATTAGTTTATATATTACTTTTAAGAGATAATAATTCATGAATCATCCATTCAAAAGCATCGGTTTACATTCAGTCCACTTAAGTATAAAATAATGAGGGAAGGTCAAAACTTTTTTTTGGTCCTTAATTAAATGATAGGGTGAGTTCTATTTTTGTTCTCATACTTTTTGATTGTTTGATGTTAATCAAAAACCCTCCTTGTTGTGTTCATCTTAATTAATTGAATTTCTTAGTTTTGAATTTTGATTCCTTAGGGTATGAAGAAATTGGTTGTTGATAATGTTGTTGAGAGAGTTTTTGATTTGTGGGGCTTGATTTTGGAAAAATTTGGGGGTTTTTGATTTGTTTGTAGTGTACTTGAATGAAAATTGTAGTTGAATATGAGGATTTTTTGATAAATCATATATGCTCATTTGTCTTTTGAGGTTCTAAGGACTATTTTGATAAAGATCATAAACTTTTGGGATTAAAGTGTAATTAAATCAGGACCTATTCAAAAGAAATCTTATGAAAAGGAAAAAATTCCATAATATTAGAATTCTAAAGACCCTTTTATAATTAATTTCAACTTAACAGTAAAATTACATAATGTACTCTTTAGTTTCTGTTTTCTTTATGTTTTGATCCCTTTTAGTAAAGGGAAAGGACTTAAACGCATAAGAGAAGACTTTTTGTTAGGTTTTTGACATTTTAAGGTGGTCACAATCACATTTGCCGTTAAAACCTAACGAAAATAAAGCAGAGGGGACCAATTCGCTAACGGAGCAAACCACGGGGCACCAAACTGTAAAAATTTTTCTTTCAGGGTACCAAAGTGGGATTGCCCCTAACCACATGGTATAAAACTGCAATTTATCCTTTTCTTTATTAACACAAATTGTCTTGGTCACAAAACAACTTTCATTAGAACTTCATCAAAACATACCAATAATATTCACAATTATAAAACCTAATTTGCATATTAATAACAATATTAACATTAATATCACATAATCCTTTATTTCATTACCCTCAAATAATTTCTCATTCAAATTCATCAAATTACACAATTGATATCATCAATAATGTCATGATCTCAAATCAAGTGGTCATCACGACCTAGGTTTTTCCAGAATGTCTCCCAGTGTGCGCACAAACCAACAAGCCTGTCACCTAAGGAATCCACCTTAGTCGGAAACATAATCTTATATAATAATCTTTGTCGGAAACATCAAATAATCTCCATGATTTCTCGCACTACATATTTTATGTTTCATGATTTGATCAATCAATCATTTTGAGTATTTGGACAATTATAAATTCGAAAGTATCGTTAGATGTTCTTGGTTTTCCATTTGGACCATTAGGAAGTACATCCACAAAAACATCTCCATGCAATATTACCAAATTAAATTCTACATAAAAAGACAAATGGACAATGAAAAAATGAAAAAGAAAATTTGAAGAATTATAAAACAAACGAACAAAGCTTCCACTTTATAGATTATGTTTAACAATCACAACTTTTGAATCATAGAGTTATTCGTTTTTCTATGGACATTCATACAACAATGTTTTTAGCACTTTAAGCAATAATTTTGTTAACTTAATCACGTGTTAAATCATCATCATCATCACCAAAAAAATTGAATAAAAAAAATAGTGCATAAATATTAAAAATATGTACATAATCTTAAAACCCTTGAAGAAGATTGGGCAGATGAGTAGTTAACTCCATAACACACAACATGTGGTGATTGTGCATTTTTCAAATCTATCTCTTTCTTGAGGAGATGCATAACAAAAGATATTGCATATCCTTTGTCACAACCATTTGTTCTGCAACCACTTCATTCTTCTATTGTGCCTACAACACCAATGATGGATGGAGATTTTGTACATTAGAGACTAGAAAAAGTAAACAAATATGACACTCATCATTGACAAATATATCAATCGATATATACCTTTGGTACGTCATTGATTTGATGGAGATTAAAAAATAGTTGATATGCGAGAGCTTGTCACAAGAACACTATTTTCCACTTCATCATCATCTTCTCCAAATGCCATCTCAAACTCCTTCTTAAAATCCATGATATCCTTGAAAAAATGTGAATATTGAAGTAGTTGCACGATAACCACTTATATATAGGTGAATAAATTCAAAACAACGACATTGAATAGAACAACAACTTTTAGCTAAACAATGATGTTAGATAGAACTACGATTTTTAGTTGAAAAACGACATTGGATAGAACTACGACCTTTAGCTAAACAACGACATTGCATAGAACTACGACTTTTAGCTAAACAACGACATTGGATAGAACTACAACCTTTTAGCTATATAATGACATTGGATAGAACTACAACTTTTAGCTAAACAACGATTGTCAGCTAACCAACGACATTAGATAGAACTAGGACTTTTAGCTAAACAACGGCATTGGATAGAAGTATGACATTTAGCTAAACAATGACATTGGATAGAACTAAAACTTTTAGCCAAACAACACTTTTGGTCGAACTTCCAATTATAGCCAAACAACAACATTAGTTCATTTTATTTCATTTATTGTGATAGGGCTATTGGCCCAGACCATGCCCTTGAGACCAAATGTAAAAAATTATGAGATGTTGGACCAATCTAAATGAAATGAAATATTTAAGACGAATTTGAAACCCTTCCTGTTATTTTGGGAACAATTTGAGTATTAGGCTCTTTTTTTATATATAATTTTAAATGGTTATTAAACATTTTTTCCAACAATGTAATTATATAGCCGCAACTTTATATATGTAGTATATATATATAGATATTTGTCTAAATCGACTTTCGAGTTTTTAGCTTGCTAGAAAAAAATAAAGTATAGGAGTCGGTTAAGAATTTTGACTAGTATGATTTTGGGCTTGAACCAACCTAGAATAAAGAACAAGTAAAACTATTTTTTTAGAAGTAAATTTCGCATGTAGACTTTATGACGTTTTGTGTATGATTCACATTACAGTGATTAAATTTACTAGTATTCATATCATCATCATATCATTTAATTCATTCAAATATTACATATATTGTTGAAAAGTTTCAGAAATCAAGTAATATATCATCATAACCACAACTCTGAATCATATAGATGAAGTATGCATTTTTCTTATGGATGCTCATAATAAATTAAATCACAATCAGTTATGTTAACTTAATCATGTACATGAACTCCTCATCACCAAAACAGTATTAATGCACTTACATTAAATAAATGTACATAATCTTGAAGTCTTTGAACTTGAAAATATGATTGGCCAAATATAATGGGTATTTAAATACAAAGAAGGATTGAAGATGCTGATGGCTCTAGATGATATAACATGTTAGGATATGGGTCCACCCTTGATGGATTGGACCCATTCAAATCAATGATCCTAAATAATAATAACTATTATTATTATTTGTTATTTATTAATTAATTTAATTAATTAAATATTATGTCAGACAAGGATCATGGGATGTGGGGAGTTATCTTGTGTGAGTGGGATAATAATAAAAATAATTATTATTTTCTAAACCCCCACATTTTGAGGAAGGCAGTTCCAAGTGAGTGAGAATTGCATCAACAAACATGGAGTAAAAGTGGATGAAGCGCACGTCTCATTTTTTTGGGGTGAAAAAGTGAGGTTCTGAGAAATTGAGGGTGTGGCTTTCATTCTTGCTTCATCTCTGGTGTCTCTCTCAATCAGTGTCGGTGCATTTGCTGTGTATAATGCGAAAGCGTAGATTCGTGTTCGAACTTGTGACCGGGTCTTCGCGTGGGTATGTGGATTCTGTTATCCAGGTTCGCCCGAAACCTTTCAGTGGTATCAGAGCGCGGTTGCGTTTTTTCGTTGTTTGTATGTGGTTACCATGTTATTTTCCTTTCTTGAATATCATGTATGGTAGCCATGGTTGGTTGTTCTTCACATGTTTTTTAGTTTTCATGTTTATCGTTTTGTTTTTGTTTTACTGTGTTGCTCCCATATATGTGTTAATATTATAGAATCATGACCAGAATTTTGATTCTCAATACATATTGTGGGACGATTCGTAGAGTAGTTATCGTTTTTTTTTTAATTATATGTATATGTGGGGAAATTTTCGAGTTCTGAAAAGTATGTTTTTAGACGCTGAAAATTATACCAATGCGTAGAGCACGAAAAAATAAAGATTTTGATATAAAATTTGCGCAAAACGGAGTTCGGATGAGAAAGTTATGGCTCTGGGAAGCTTGTGGGACGGATCTGAAATTCTTGCACAGTGCTGGAGGTTGAAGACAACCCCAAAACGGCGTCGTTTAGCCGTTTAATAAAAAAAAAAAAACTGTGAACCGAACCGGTTTGGTTCAGTTAGACCGAACCGGTCTAGGCCCTATATAATAATAAAAAAAACAGATTAATTATATAATTCAATAAAAATGGGCATATAATGCCACGTGGCGAGTGAGGCCACATGGCACCTCGGTGAGGCGCGTGAACAGCACCATTGGGAAGCCGTCGGTGAGTGGACTCCGTCCAGGTGGCGCATGTCGCCAACAAAGCAGGAGAAGGCGGCGCGTGTAGTACACTCGCCAGTGTTGCATGTGGGGAGCAGTTTTTTTTTTTTTGATTTTTCTGCTGTTTCTGCCTTCTCGAGGCGCGTGAGGGCGCGTGAAACATCGGATTGGCGTGGTGTTTGTTTCTAAAAATCCATAAATTCGATATCTTCAATTTGATATATCATATGATATATTTTGGAGATGTTTCGGGTCTGTATAGTGATTTTTTGTGAAGTACTTATTTTCTTTTTAATTCTTTTATGTGAAAAGAAATAAAGAAAATTTGTGTCTTTGTCAAAATAATGTTATTATTTTTTCTATGTTACAAGAAGGCAAGAGGCTTCAAGTAACAATGAAATCACTAAATGAAATATATTAGAATTTTTTTCGTTTTGAGACGATAAAATTCACGAAAATGTATCTCTTGATGAGAATCTTGAGGAGGACCCAATAGAAGATCCGATGAGGAATTAGAGAAAATCTCAAGGAGGATCAGAGGATCTAGAGGAAGACCTCGACGAGGATCATCATCAAAATGAGCCTTATGAGATGATGATTTCTAGCCCAACGATTGTGACATAATTTCTCTGTGACGCCCTAGAGTTGGAGTTGGAGTTGGATGTCGTTTTTCAAGGTTCGTGAACTCTCTCATACGAAGTGGACGACGTAGAGGAAGGAGAAGATGAAGACCATCTACTCACTCCGACTCGGGCTGTGAAACTTTGATGCATAAGATTTAGCATTTTTTTTTTGTCATAACTAAGGTTGTTGATAGCATAAAATTGTGAATAAAATGTTTATGGGATTTGACCATTAAGTTGGTTGTCTTTCTAACGTGAAAACACCAAAACCTAGGAAAACAAGGGACTTTGCGATAGATTATTTTCATAATCATGTTTATTGATATGTATGGTGTTTGTGGTTCCCTTCTTTTGCCTAGCTTTAACATTTGATGTGATAAATGTTTGCTATGTATTGTATGTTGTATACATTTTTTTATGCTTATTTGAATTAAGTATATATATGTGAGCTTTAATTATTATTTGTTAATAATTGGAGTATATTTCTCATAAGTGGGAGCTTTTAGAAGATGTGTCTTCTAAGAGTCAATTAATTTATAATTATTAAAAACACTCATATAAATTTTTTGATAGTGCATAATGTTCGTTGCTTGTATCTGTGTGATGGGAGGTACAAACGTATACTCCTGATCATGGGTCTTACGATGACATTATTTACTGATTGAGAATAATATGAGTGTATGACATTGTATACCTAGTTGTGCTATATAACTAAAATGTTCTATGGTAAGTTTCTCTTTGAGAAAGAGAACATAGAGTTAGGTGGGATCAGTTTGTCACAAAACTGATTATACAAACCTAGAACATTATTGCTAATTTAATTGTAGGGGTTAAAGCTTAATGGGGACAACTAAAATATCTGGCATTGAAAGGTCAAATGCATTTTAGAGGAACTAATATGTTATTGAATCTTTCACAAATGTTTTGGTAATCCAAAACTTAATATAAGAGAAACCACAAAGCTTACCAGTTTCTTTGAAGAAATACGACATAACAAGTATTACACTTCTGAGTGTTATGGTGATGAGTCAATTTGCGAGTTTGAGAGACACAAAATCGCAAAGGCTGTGTGGATAGCTTTGAAGGCTAAGTTTGGTGATGGTTTCACTAATGAACTGATTAGGTTGACGAATGAGTTCGACACCTATGAGTTTAAGCCAAACACTCATTTGAAGTAGCATCTAAGATAGATGACCAACATAATTAGAGAACTTGAGGAAGTTGAACATGTTTGTCTGATGAAAAGCAAGAGAGGCAGTCATTAGATAACTCCCTTGTAGTTGGGAGAACTTGAAGGTTAATATAACCCAAAATACAAACATCGTTATTTTTGATGATGTAGTTAAGCACTTGGAGTTGAAAGGTGGATGCTTAGAGGCATGTAAGGCCACCTAATAAGCTTGTTGTGAGGATGCATGGACTTTCTAAGTCAAAGCCCTATTTTAAGAAGGGCGGTCTTAATTCAAAAAGAAGGGAAACAAAAGCGAGTGGAAGAAGCTAGACTTTGTGTAGGTCAAGCACTTCACCTGCTAGAGATTGAACCATTTCGCACATGACTGTTTTTAAACAGGCTGAGCGAAAAGGTCTTGGTGAATTAAGTAAATTCACAAGTTTCTGGTACTGTTTATCAAACAGGTCCAGTCTCTTCTTTTTGGATTACAGACTCATGCTCCACAATCCACATAACTAGGGATTAAGGATCCATGGTCGAGTACCATCGATTATCGCATTAAAGCAAGTGGCTTTACGTTGGAAACAACGCGAAAATCATGGTTAAAGGTATGACACATGCCTATTCACTTTACGAAGTGAAAGATGTTGAACACTCCATGATGCACTTTATGCTTATGACGTTCGACAGAAATTGAATTCTGTTATATGTCATTTTAAAGTTTGGGTTTTTTATTTTAACTTTCATAATAGAGTTGTAGTTAGTGTGAACAACTCTATTCTTTAAGGTTCAATTTTTTCCTGTGGAAGAAGTTCTTTGATTTTGGATATTGTTGGTGTTCGTTTTATAATTAAAACGAATGTTTTGCTTTTTCTTCACACAATGTTAGCCAAAGAGGGCTGATAGGTGACATTCCATATGTGGAAATATCACTATGTGAAATTTTGTCTGACTGGTAAAGCAACATGATCCATTGCAAGTAATCCATCGTAATGTTTGCGGTCAAATGAATTTGAGGGTGAAACACGGAGCTTGGTATTTTTATTACTTTTCTTGGATGATTATTCACGATATGGTCATAACTATTTGATTCCATGTCATAAGTTTGAAGTTCTGTGGCACTTTAAACAAAATATGTACAAGGAGGATAATCAAATGGTTAATAAGATTAAAGCAATTGTGCTCCGACCAATGTCGTGAATTTTCATCAATGTAGTTTAAATAGCTCTGTGTAGAAAAGGGATAATTGGACTGCTAATTATTCTTGGCATTCCACAACAAGTGGTGTTGCCGAAAGAAGAAATGGAATTCTTCTAGACTAGGTTAGGTATATCGTGGCTCAAGTAAACCTACCAATTTTACATTGGGTTGAGGTTTTACCAAAGTGGCCTTCAAATACTTAACTTTGAGCCCTCAAAGTCAGTCACATCCACATCCTATGAGTCATGGTTAAACGCAAATTAGATGTGAGCATCTTATGACCCTAGGGGTCAATGGCGTATATCCATGACAATTCCTAAAAGCATGGGAAACTAAGTCCTAAAAGGACATATGTATCTTTATAAGATACTCTAAACTAAGTCCTAAAGAGGAGATGTTGACCGCACTGTTTCTTTTATGAGACAGTAGAACAAAGATAGTTCAAAACTCATTGACAAAATAGAATTGTTTAGGTGTGTCGATCTGAGTGGGAGCCAAGACAGTGCTGAGCAAATTGATAAACTAGAATCATCTATGTATGTCAATCTGAGTGGGAGCAATGGTCAACATCAAGACCTGAACAAAAAAATAAATAAATAAATAAATAGAGAAGCTCCTATCAGAAGTAGTGACATGGAAGAAGGAGTGACAAAGAAAGTGTTCTTTAATTACTCAAATCTTCTGTAGTTACTTAAGAAGGGGTTGATGAACCCTATTTTGAGAAGCATTGTCAAGTCCTACTCATGTGGAATGGAAGAAAGTGATGGAAAATGAAATGGACTCGGTGAAAAAGAACTGAGCGTGCATGATAATTGATCTGCCAAAAGAGTATAAAGCCGTTAGGAACAAGTGAGTTCTCAAATGGCACTAGGGCGTAAAGCCATTAGCCGTTAGGAACAAGTGAGTTCTCAAATGGCACTAGGGCGTAAAGCCATTGAGAACAAGTGGGTTCTCAAATGCCAGAGGGCATAAAGCTATTGGGAAAAAGTGAGTTCTCAAAGCTAAACGAAAAATGGATGGATCAATTAACAAATATAAGACTCAACTAGTGATTAAGGGTTACACACAATAGGATAGTATTGATTGCGACAATACGTTTTTTACCTATTGTGTATTTCAGCTCTACTAGACTTATTCTGGCATTAGTATAGAATTTAGATTTGGAATTACATCAAGTGGATGTAAGAAACCCCATTTTTTAATGGTGATCTGGATGAAGAAATCTATATGGATTGACCATTAGATTTCATTGAAAAAGAAAAAGAGAACAAAGTTTAGAAAGTCAAGAATCCATTTATGGATTGAAATATTCATCCGGATAGTGGTATTTGAAGTTTCACAAAGTAGTGACTTCATATGACTTCCAAATGTTAGAGGAAGTCCACTACATCTACACTAAGTGGTTGCACATGATTTTTGTCAAATCATCCTTATACGTAGATGGTATACTATTAGTCAGAAATTGTCTAAATTCTAAGATAGCTATTAAAGAATGGCTCTCATTGAATTTATTGAGATGAAAGACATGGGTGAAGCATACCATATATTTGGAGTTAAGATCCAAATTGTTCAAGGTGAACTCTCTCTTTCACAAGATAATTATGTTCCTGAGATCCTTGGGCATCTTTCCGCATTGTAGACTGCAAACCTATGTGTACCCCTGTTGCTACCGGAGTAGCATTGAGTCTTGAAATATTTTCAAAACCGAATCGGATAGAAGAAGATGGAAAGAATTCCATATGCCAATATAGTTGGCAGTTTTGACGTACACAGATGGAAAGAGTTCCATATGCCAATGTAATTGGCAATTTGATGTACGCATGATTTGTACAAGACCAGATATTTGTTGCAAAGTAGGATTGATAAGTAGACTTCAGTCTAGCCCCGCTAAAAAGTAATATAAAAAGTAGTAAAGAGGATCTTGAGATACTTAAAGGGCACTTCCTGTTACGCATTGTGCTGTAGAGGAAGTAATTTAAACCTTGTTGGATACTCTGATGCCGATGTAGGCAGAAATGAAGAAGAGTGGAGACCAACTTTAGGTTTTATCTTCTTGCTCAAAATGGTACCATTTGTTGGAGTAGCAAGAAGCTAAAGTGCATTGCGTTATATTCAATAGAGATTGAATTTGTGGCATGTACAATAGTGGGAGTATAGGCTTTATGGCTAAAGTGGTTTATAAGACACCCTGGATTTGGAAATGAGAGTTCCAATCTGGTGATGTTGTTATGTGACAACACTATAGCCATATCCTATGTAAAAGACCCTAAGTATGATAGCAAGATGAAGTTTTTGTAACTTCACATTGGGATTGTATATAGCACAAAAGAATCTATTGATGTACAATACATTTCAGCCGAATGTATGATAAAAGACACTTTGACTAAACCCATAGTCAAAAAATATTTTCAAAGAACACGTAAGTGCTTGACAAGCACAAAAGTATAATATGCAGACATTATGTAATGCGACTACATAATGATATTATATCTTTATGTCATCACTTTAGTGAATGTTTAGACGTATACAATGTCTAGTATGTCGTACAGGTGAAAAGGTTGGCTCTCTCACACGACCAACCGCCTTTGACACTCAGGTGGAGTGAGCAAAGATGAGGCATTTGTGTTCACCAATAAAGCAGCTAAGAGAGCTGATATGGTAGAGAAGTAACACAAATTATATGTCGCCTTGACTCAAGTGTAGCTAGTCAAGATGAGATCCACTTGAGCAAAATTGGATCCTAACATGGAAACCCACTTCCATGATACCTGTAGCCAGATAACAAACTCTTCAACATTGACGTCATGAGAGATGAGTTGAAGAATTTGGGTTTAGATGCTGAGAGTATCTAGACTTAAATCTGTACGGTGTTTAATGACAATTTAAAAAACGACGTACGCTCTTAAAGTAAGGAGTGACACCGTAGCATGTGTTTCATACCACATGTGCTGAGAGAACCGCATAAAAAGGGAAGCAAGTGAAAGGTCCCTGGTTCATTGCTGTGTGAGTCCCTGGGAGGAATCATCTTCCCATTGATGTCCTTATGACTTTGACAATATCATGAGGGTATGTTTCAGTGTCTGCTACTTTAGCATTGTTTCCTATGATCATGAGTGATACGGTCTAAGGTACTATGCTAGGAAAGCGATTGATACATATCTAAATGATATTTGGGCGAAAGGAAGATTAACTGCAATATACACATCTATGCTAGTGTCTGTGACATGTCCCTTATGACATTGTGTAGTCATAAGTGTGGATACTAAGCGTACAAGGGCAATCTGAGTCAAGCATTGACTCGAGAGGGATTAGATTTGCCATGGAAAAGTGTATATAGTTAAATCTAGGACATCTGAGGCATAATTTTAATGTTATAGCTACACGCAGGAGAAGGTTGTTTGTGCTGGTCCAATAAAAAGGATTTCTAGTACAAGCACCTAAAAGAAGACGTCATGCCCACGCGGTCACGGCAAAGCACTAAGTATGAAGATGAGAGAAGACGAAGAGACTTTCGACAATCCTACAATCCACCAAGTGTGAGTGGGAGATGTTAGGATATGGGTCCACCCTTGATGGATTGGACCCATTCAAATCCATGATCCTAAATAATAATAACTATTATTATTATTTGTTATTTATTAATTAATTTAATTAATTAAATATTATGTCAGACAAGGATCATGGGATGTGGGGAGTTATCTTGTGTGAGTGGGATAATAATAAAAATAATTATTATTTTCTAAACCCCCACATTTTGAGGAAGGCAGTTCCAAGTGAGTGAGAATTGCATCAACAAACATGGAGTAAAAGTGGATGAAGCGCACGTCTCATTTTTTTGGGGTGAAAAAGTGAGGTTCTGAGAAATTGAGGGTGTGGCTTTCATTCTTGCTTCATCTCTGGTGTCTCTCTCAATCAGTGTCGGTGCATTTGCTGTGTATAATGCGAAAGCGTAGATTCGTGTTCGAACTCGTGACCGGGTCTTCGCGTGGGTATGTGGATTCTGTTATCCAGGTACGCCCGAAACCTTTCATAACTTATAAGCACAAACTCTAAAACAAATGATCTTCCACATCCCTGTTATCTTCTTTTTTTTTTCATATTGTTCCTTTTACACTTGGTCCACCTGTTGTGGCTACAGTGTATAGTCATTGATGGATGTACATTTTATAGATTAGAAAAAAAAAAAGAAATAGAAAAGAAAAAGGCTAAAGTGTACTTTTGGTCCTATAACTTTTGTTTATGTCTCAATTTGGTCCCATAATTTTTTTTTGTTGCACTTTTGGTCCTATATATTTTGCTCAAGTTGCATATTTGGCCCCATGTTGCACTTTTGGTCCCATATCTTTGGGCCAGGTTACAGAATTGATCCCATATCTTTCGGCCAGGTTGTAGAATTAATTGGTCTCATATCTTTGGGTCAAGTGGGACTGACAATGAAAATTTTTGCAAAGATATGGGACCAATTTTGCAATGTAACCAAAAAATATGGGACCAAAAGTGATACAAGACCAAATTTGCAACCTTTTGCAAAGATATATGACCAAAAGTGCAACAAAAAAAATTATGGGACCAAATTGAGATCTGAGAAAAAATTATGAGACCAAAAATGTACTTTGAACAAAGAAAAATAACACTGAATTGACATACACATATATATACCTTTGGTACATCGTTCATTTGATAAAATTATGCAAATACTCGATAATGTAAGCTTCATGTAAAATAAAAATTATAAATGGCATATTCATATATAAAATGAATTCTTCTATAATAAATGAATACACAAGTGGAAATAAATGAATACACATCTTACATGGCATATTAATGCAGACAATTCACAAGTGGAAATAAAAAATTATAATAAACTGGCATATCAAGAATTCGTAGTAGCCATGTTTTAGTACTGTCAAATGGGTTGACTCGGCACAACACAGGTTGACCACTTAAACGATCTTCATTTTTAAAGTTCATACTTATATGTTGTAGCCTAAGCCTATGATCTAAATGGGTCGGCTGACGAGTCATTTTTTTTTAATTATAACAATATAATATAATAAATAATTATAAAAAAATTGATCTTTTAAATTATTTTAAAGTTAAAACTCTATAAATCTTTTTTATGATTTAAATTTTGTTAACTCAATAATAAATCATTGTTATTTTCTATTAAAAATACAAATTATTAATTTTTTCATGAAATGTTATTTTTTTTATCAAAAATAAATTATTTCATACTAATTATATATTTGATATTTATCATAGTATAATTAATATAAAAAATAAAATTATATGTTAAAAATAATAAGCAGGTCGGCCCTGCAAGCTCGCTTACCCCAACCCATTTAGCCCTTGGGTTAAATGAACGTAATTTTCTCTCCCCAACCCCGCCCATTTAACTGGGAGAACGAGCTTATCGTGAGCCCAATTGACAATACTAGTAGTTTTTGAAAGTGATGTTAATTTAGTATTTCTCTTTCTAGTGATCTGAATGATCAGATATGATATGCCTCAAGAATAAACCATTACCATGTTAAAATAAGAAAGAGTAAAATCATTCCCAGATCTATTAATTTGAATAAAATGAAGAAAATTACATTTTTAGACCAAAAAATTTATACAATCTACATCTAGGTCCCAATGTAAATGGATTTGGGTCAAATCCACTAACGGTGGACTAGTTCATTTTCAAACATATGTTCCCAAAGTTGATAAGGGACAAAGAATGTAACACCCGTATGTAGAAAAGGACTAAATTGCAACTTTTAGAAGTTGTAATGATAATATAAGTAATTATATTTTTCAGTGTAAACATGATAAGAGGGACTAAAATAAAATAAATACGAAAGTTGTGAAAGAATAGAAGTTTTAAGGAGTATTTAATTAGAAAGTAGAAAGCTTGGGGGAAGATTTGTAGTTTTGGCATTTTAATAGAAAGTAATTAAAAGAGAAAAGGGGAGAGAGAGTTCGGGTAGGTGAAGAAAAATAAAAGAAAGAAAGGGAGAAAGGAAGAAGGAAATTGAGAGAGAGAGAAGAAGGAAGAAAAGAAAGAGAAAGAAGGAAAAAGAAAGAGAGAGTTGTGATGGAGGAGGAAGAAATGGAGATATCTCCATATTTGGTGGTTCGATCGGGGCGATTATCACCTGTTTCAAAGCTTAGAACGAGACGAAGCTATCCATGGTTTTACGTTGAAGATCTGACGGTTGGATTGAGAGGGAATTGAGATCGCAAAATGACGCTGATCTTGGAAAAGTGTAGGAAATTCAGAAGTTTGGAGGAACAAATTGCTTCTAGGTAGGGTTTGTTTCTTTCTCTCCTCATTTCAAGCGTTCTCTTCACCCAATTGTTCACCTATGGTTTTCATGAGTTAGGGTTCATAGAAATTTTTGTGAAATGGATGATGCATGTTTGAGTATGTATGTTTGTGAAAGGGTTTTGTCATGAAATTTGATGTTTCTATGGTTAAAACATGATGTAGAAGGTGATTCAGAAGGTGAAAATGTGTGCTGCCCTGTTTTTGTGATTTTTGTAAAATTGCAGTTTGGTCCCTGATGTAATAGCCGAGGAAAATTTAATTTTAATTTAGGTGAGTTATAATTCTAAGATTGGAAAAAGGAAGAGCAATTAATTTTGGCAAGAAATTGTGAAGGAATGGTGAAGAATTTTGATGGAAATAAGTTAAGGAAGTGTAATTGTACTAGTGGGATGGACCAAATTGCAAGTTTGGAAAATTATTGTGGTTGAGAATGAAAATTAGGTAAAGTGCTGGAAAAGGCTTATTGGTTAGTAGTAGATAAGGAAGGATTCAATTGTGAATAATTTGTAAAGTTGGAGTGTAATTAAGGGAGTATTTAGAGAGGAATTAGAAAGTTTGGGGGAAAAATTACAAATTTACCCAAAGTTGATTTAACTTGATTTAAATGCTAGGGATGAGAGGAGAGTCGGCGAAGACATGAAATTTTAGAAGAATAAGAGGAACAAGGTCGGTGGAGAGGAGAAGAGGAGAAAGAGGAGGAGAACTTTGGCTTGCTTCAAATTGGGAGTGAAATCATCAAGTTTGGAGTCAAAATTGACTCAAGGTAGAGTTGCTTTATCTTCCTCCTCCTTGCAACTTCTCTTTCTTCTCAATTTTGTTCATGGTGGATTCATGGTTGAATTTGGTATAGTGGGAAAGATGTTGAAATTTGATGGAAATTCATGTTTAGTTAGTGATTTGTGATGGTTTGAGATGATTAGAGATGAAAATTGAAAGGTTTTGTGGATTGGTTTTTTTGACAAAGAAAAGTGGCAAATATTAGGGTTTTTGGATTGAATTTGTGGTGGAATTGATGTATAACTGATGTTCTATGTGTTATGAATGATTCATGATGCCTAAAACTAGGTTTTGGATTGATTTTAGTCTTGGAAAGGTTGAAATTTTCGGCCAAAACATGTTGCTTTGTTTTGCTGCTGTTGTGTTGCTGTTGCTGTTTTTTTTCTGGTTTATACAGAATTTCCGTTTTTCCTTAAAAAAAATTCTGTTTTGGTCCAAATGATTACTTTAATTTATAAATGGACGTTTTGGACTATTTTGGGACAAAAATCTTATGAAAAATGCTTTTGGAATGTGAAATAAACCTTTCTGGAATTGATTTTGAAACATGATTGAAATGTAGGAATTGAAATTTATGTGAAATTGATGGGAATTGTTGTTGGAAGTGAGAAGTAAATTTTGTAATTGTGAGTTAATTAGTATGAAGGGAATTTTTGTAGAATGAGTGTACTCGGATTATTTATATTGTTGAAAATTAAGTTTGGAAATACCTATGATAATTTATGTGATGGAAATATTATGAAATGGTTTGGACTATGAAATTTGGCAATGAATTACTTCACTTACGAATTGTGTACGAATTGTGTCAGGATACCTGAGGGTGGAATCCCTCCCCTTTTATTCGCGATGAATATTGGGGTAACGGCTATGGTGGATTCCATAGTTGGCCTAAGGTGGATTCCTTAGGTGACAGGCTTGTTGGTTTGTGCGCACATCGGGAGACGTTCCGAAAAAGCCTAGGTCGTGATGACCACTTGATTTGAGATCATGACATTATTGATGATATCAATTGTGTAATTTGATGAATTTGAATGAGGAATTATTTGAGTGTAATGAAATAAAGGATTATGTAATATTAATGTTAATATTGTTATTAATATGTGATTACGTTTCATAATTGTGAATGTTATTGGTATGTTTTGATGAAGTTCTAATGAAAGTTGTTGGTATGTTTTGATGAAGTTCTAATGAAAGTTGTTAGTGACCAAGACAATTTGTGATAATAAATTAAATGGTTATGTTCTATTGTTTTACTTAATATTGTATTTAGAATTATGTGATTTAATTTTGAATTGACAAAATTGTTTAGAATTTGAATGTTGTTTGAGGATTGATGGTAAGAGAGGGTTTAGTAACTCTACTGATAATTTCATTCTCACCCCATTCCATATTTTTCAGTCTCAGATGTGCAAGATCAAGCAGGCATAGAATCGGGTCAAGGAAGCAACCCGTCGCCTAAGGGTTTTCACCCTTCTACCTGATTTCTTTTAGTGTTGGTAGGTTTTTGTATCTATTTGTATATATATTTTGTTTGGACTAAACTGGGCCCTGCGAGGCTGTTTATGGAGCGGAGCCCCTGTATTATTTTGTATTTGAACCCATGTTTGGGTTTATTGTATATTCCCTATATACTCAGGGTTGTATCCGGATGTTATGTAACCTCTAGTTAATATATGTATGCTTTATTTTCTAGAGGTGTTACACCTGATACTGGTTTTGTCACTTACAATAAGTCCTTTGGCTGGTAGATAAGTGTATTTATGAATGGGAATGTGAATTAAAGTATGAGTAAGATCTTGGGAAAGATTTACCATGTGAAATATGTTATGATGAAGTAATATGAGTAAAGTGAGATTTGATAAATGATCTAATAAAGAACTATAATGAAGAATGTGGAAATGATTGTAAAAGGAATGGTTTGTGAAAACTTGTGAGTTTGTCATGTTTGTGTATACTTGCATCCCTTTGAAGGATTTGGGACTTTAATGCAAGTGAATATACATGAACATGAGATTTTATAAAGTCAAGTGATTGTTATTAGATTGAGTATTCGGGTAATGGCTATGGTGGATTCCATAGTTGGCCTAAGTGTGGATTCCTTAGGTGACAGACTATTTGGTATGTGCGCACACCGGGAGACGTTTCGGAAGCCTAGGTCGTGATGACCACTGTTATTTGATCATGACATTTGTGCTGGCTTACCTATTGTGAGGTATTTGATTGACACGATTTGTTGCCACTAGCTTTATAGTATTATGAATTATGTTGTTATCGTATTGTTGTGTTGGTATTCCAGTATAGTGGTACTGGACCCTATATGGATGTGAGGGTTGACGCATGAGTCCTTGCTAGCTTACCAATTATGCAGACATGGTTTATAATATATTGGTACGAGTTACACAAGCATGTTGACTAAATGATTAGTTTGCTGTTGATATATGTATTATAAATGTTGTTGTATTAGAAATGCTTGTGTAACCTTTGTTTGAAGTCTGTGTTTGAGTGGGGACCTTGAGTTAAGTAGAGAGACTTAAACCCTACTGAGAATCCCCCAGATTCTCACCCTACAACATTTCAATGTTTTAGTGCAGGTTCCAAGTTCGTTGAGTTGGGCTGGAAGGTGATGAAGAGAAGCTAGTTGGTTAGTTTTTAGGTTATCTATTATTCGATTTGGGCCCTGCGTGGCTTTAGTTGAGGCTGAGCCTCATGTATTTTGTTATTATTTTTTTTAAGTTCTGAGCTTTATAAAGGGCCGTGTAACACTGTCTTTCTTTAGAATTTTTGTTCCCTCTCCTTTAAAAGTCCAGGACATTACAAAGAATCCAAATCTTGATTAATTAACCTTTTTTATTTGTTATATTATATATATAGTATTTTTGTATGACTTATAGTGATTATATAAATTTTTTTAAGAGTCATTTAGTTTCAGTTTATCCATAATAGTTTAAGGATTAAATCATATGCAATTAAAGTTTAGGGATTGAATTGGAAACAAGAAAGGAATATATATAAACTGAATGAAGTTAATAAAAAGTGAACCATATTCTTCTTTCCTGGATAATTAATTAGAAATGGAAAGAAATCATTATTTTTAAATCTAATTATTAAACTTTCTTTTTCTTTGGCCAAAAATTAGTATGTTCTTCAATTTACTTATTTGGATTATTAAATTAATGAATAGTATTTTAGGTATGTTTTTCTTTCTTTGGCCGATCATGATATGACCAATCAATCATAAATTTTAGGCTGAATATTCAAATTGGTCCTAAAAGTATGAAATAGATATTAAATTAGTCTTCGGACAAAAAAAAAGATATTAAATTAGTCATAATTGTTTCATTTGTTTCAGATTAGTCTTACATATTTCTATAAATTTTCACTTTTGGTTACAACAAGTTTGAATATGGTGAGTCGAGAGCTATGACGACTTATTTTTGACAAGTTCATTTGCTATCTTGTTAAGGTCATTAACAAAAATGAGGTCAAATTGGGTCCAAAAACTGGGTCGCTTATTTCATTAATAAACAAGTAAAGTTGTTCATCTCTCTCTCGTTTCAAATCTAAATTCGACTAGTTCAAAATTATGTGTTACTCTTTAAGAGTTTTTTTTTTTTTTTGCGCAATTGAAACGGTAGGCAAACAAGGTCAAATTGTGCCTCCAATATGGGTTTCCAAGTGAGTTTGAATTAAATGTGAAAAATCATGGAAATCCACTTAAGGACACTATTTGGTTTCATTTGACGACATTCCTAATTAGGTAGAGAAATAGTTCCTCAATAGTAACACATTGTTCTGAACTCGTTGCATTCGAACTTAAAATAAGAGAAATATAGGCAACTTTACTTGTTCAACTATGAAACAAGTAGTCGTCGCATTCGAACTTAAAATAAGAGAGATATAGGCAACTTCACTTGTTCGACTATGAAACGAGTGGATCACTTTCAAGACTCGATTTTATTTTGTTATCTGAAGACCTCAACTAAATAGAGAAAGGACTCGTCAAAAGTAACTTGTAGTTCTAGACTAGCATTCACACTTGAAAACATAAATATATGACCACATTCAATAATTTGAGACTAAAAATCATAAATTATGAAAACATGTAGGAACAATCTAAACACTTAGGACTAATTCGAAACCTATCTTATACTTTTTAGAACACATTGAATTTTTGGCCTTTTTTATATAATTTTAAATAATCATTAAACGTTTTCCTACCATGTAAACGTAGACACAAATTTATATATGTAGTATATATGTGTGTACTTTGTCCAAACTTTTTGTGTGGAGTTATAAACAATCAGCAAAGTTAAAGTATATATATAGGACTCAGATACTAAGAATTTTGACTCGTATGATTTTGGGCTTAAACAAACATAAAAAAAATCCATTTTTAATTTTTTGGGTGACTAGGTGCCAACTTTCGAGTATCTATCGATCAATAGTCAACAACTAATTTTTAACTCTATCGGGATTTGTAATTCGTTGGATAGATAGCTCACTATAAAACTTGCTATATGGTTTCAAAGATTGAACTGAGAACATGATACTAAATATCAGTAATTGAAAGGTTTCATATACCGAAATCAAACATCATCAATCATAACCACAACTCTTTTTCATTTTTTATCACACATATCCACAACTTTAATTTGAATCAAGAAGTATTCATTTTTTTCATATGCTCTCACAACAATACAACAATATATTTATAGCATACTAAGCTCTATGTCAAATTAAATTACAATTTGTTTTGTTAACTTAATCATATGAACTCATCATCGTTACAACCGCCGATAAACTGATTAGAAAACAAAACATGCTCTTAACTTGAAGATGACTGGCCAATGGGTATATAATCATGGAGAAGGATTAAAGAGGATGATGGCTTGAGAGGAAAAAAGCACAAATTCCAATCACTAACTATCTTCCACATGTCTCGTCACCTCTTTCTCTTCTTTCAAAATGTTCCCACTACCACTTCATCCGCATGTTGTGCCTACAAGGTATAAGCATTAATGAATGTAAATTTTATTGAGTAGAGACAAAGAAATAGAAAAGAAAAATAACAACCAATTGACACAAGCACACATATATACCTTTGGTACATCATTGATTTGATAGAATTGTGTAAATAATCGATACGTAAGCTTCATATATATATATATATATAAAACATATATTATTTTCCCTTCATGTTCATCTTCTTCTCCAAAGACTTTCTCAAACCTCTTATCAAAACTCATAATAAATTTTACAAAATATGAATGTTGAACTGATTATTGATTGTTTGCCCTTTATATAGGTGAATAAAATTAAAATTACGACATTGAATTGAACCACGGCATTTGATCAAACCACGACATATGATCAACCACGGCATTTAACAAAACAACGACAGTGGTTCATTTAATTTAATGTATTAGATATTTTTTTTTTGGCCAAATTTATTAGATATGTTTAATTTTTCTTCTAATTTTTTATATTTCAATATTTATAAATGTTAAATCATCTTAATTGGAGTCTGACTCGATAATCAATTCATTTAATTAGTATAGAAAAATGTGTCTTACGTTGTGGAAACTCCATCTATAAGACAAATTGTAAGAATAATTACTTAGGTTGAATCAATTTCAAAGTTCTAAATTATATTCAATTGAATGTTATTAACTTTAAATATTTCCATGGTCCCTCTATTTTTTATCCTAAGTGGATCTTTTCCACTAAAAACCAACAATTTATTCATGAATTGAGAACATAAATCCTAAGTGGATTTTTTTATCTTTTTTTTTTTATTTTATTTCTTAGGTCTCTAGATCCACTAAGGATCTAGAGAACATAAATTGAGCATGGATCAATCCTAAGTTAACTAAATTTTGATATCTTTTCCAACAATGATTCAAACATAAATGCACTAAAAACCACATAAATTGATCATGAATCACCTAATTATATGGAAAATTGCATATCAAAATGAAGTTCTTGATTTTATGATAATTAAACTTTTATTTTATTTGAAGGGGCTTGGACCAATTGGGCGTGGGCCAAACTATAGCCTAATCGATTCCTTTATGATGTTAAAAGGGTTTGGATCAAAAGTTTTTTTTTTTAAGGAGCAAAACACGATATCGTTTTTGCCCTTGACTTAGGTTTTGCAACTCGATCAATTCCAATAGACCTTAGTTTATTAGATCTAAAAACTTCTCTCCTCAATATCCTTGTCATTTGGTGTTTGTTTGTTTGCTTTTTTTGCAAACTTTGTATCATTTTCTTTGATTTTTTGTCCCTTACACAACGGGATAGGTTTTGGAACCTAACAATTTGATTTTCTGAAATCCTATTTTTGAATTATTAATGTTTTGATTTCGGTTTTACATATGTTGTGTCTTGTACTATTGTGCATCAAATCAGAATGTATGATGTGTTTCCAACACATTTTAACACACACACATGCATATATATATATATATATGGGAAGAAAGAATTCATAGAAAAAAGAAAACATATATCATACATAACATATGAATGTAAATAACTCTTGGTGGAAAAAAATATAGTAACCTGATTGTTGGACTAAATTTTGTATTATTTGAATTCTTTTTATTTAATTTATTTCCTTGTATTTTTTTTTTGTTAATTGTTTTAAAAAAATTATTTTATATGTTGTTTGATCAAATTGCAATTCTTGTTTCTTTGCTAGCCTATTTTTAATTGTGATAAAATCTATGTTTTGCCCAATATTTATGTTGGCCCATGTCTTTGTTTCTTAAATCTAATTTCTTTTATGTATTTCTTAGTTAAAGAAATTAATTGTTTAAGTAATTTTTTTTTTGTGACTCAGCATACTCAGAGTCACTACAAGAAAATGCGGTATCAAAGCTTGGTTCCAGAGTAGCCTATTGTAAGGTTCATCTATCCCACATGTCAAACGTGGCTTTGATACTATGTAGAAAAGCCTAAATCACCCCAAAAAAGCTCTCAAAGGGAGAGAGTTGCCTCATTATATATATAGAGTTAGAAAGCCTTTTAACTAAGCAATGTGGGACTTCAACACGCCCCCTTCATGCCCGACATAGGAGCGTGAAGCCAACGAGTTATTACCAAGGGCAACCCACATTAAGGCTCATCTATTCCACATGTCCAAACCAAGCTTTGATACCATGTAGAAAGGTCTAGCTCTATATATATAATGAGGCAACCCTCTCACTTAGAATGCTCTTTTGGGGTGAGTTAGGCCTTTCTACATGGTATCACAACTAGGTTTGGCATGTGTGGATATGAGCCTTACTATGGGCTACCCTGGGAATAACCCGTTGGCTTCACGCTCCTATTTCGTGCATGAGAGGGATGTGTTGAAGTCCCACATTGTTTGGTTAAAGGGCTTTATAACTATATATATAATGAGACAACCCTCTCTTCTTGAGAGCTCTTTTGGATGAGTTAGGTCTTTCTACAAGAAATTAGGAATTTAAATTACTACAATTTAAATTTCAATAATAAAAATATATTACTTGGATATATAAGATAAGTAATTTTATAATTTATTTATTGATAAAGTTTTAAACTAAAAATGGTAAATTATAAAAATCAAAACTATGCTATAATGTCTTGCTGTAATAATAAATAAAAAATAGTGTCTAGATATAAATAAATATTTAATGTGAATTAGTAGTGTTGCATAAATACATTCAAATTTTATTTTATTTTTCCTTAATTCTCTCCTCATCCGAACACACCCTTATTGTGTCGAAACAGTTCTAAGTTGTAGCTAATTTTTGAGTTAAATTCTATTGGATTTTGTTGGCCAAAAAAACATTCTATTGGATTTTAAAATTGCTAGGAGCTATTTCTAGAATAATCAAAAGTTTGTTTACATTCTATTAATTTTTACTTTTCAAGAGTTTGTTTATTAATCCAACTTACCCATTTTAGGTGTCGCTTTTTAAGTTTGAAAATAAAAATTGACATGATTCATAATTTCATATACGACACAACGGCCGAAATCGTGGTCATGAACTCATGATCCTTATTCTTATACATTATTTATAAAACTTTTAAATTTATACATATTTAAGTAAAGGATGGAGCAATTAACTTCTCATCATGTCTTTCCTCTTTAATAATCTGAATGCTTTTACCTTCTTTAATATACATTAATTTGGAGTTTTTTTCTTGTTTGAACAAATATTAACTTGGAGTTATTTACACCTATTATGACCGTTAGTTTAGCAAAAATGCTACTTTAGATAAACTCGGGAGAGGGAAGTAAATTGGGAACGTAAACTTGTAATGTAAGATCAAAAGAGTTTATGTATATAAATAAAAATAATATTAACCTAAATATATGTATATTATTATAAAGTTATGCATCAAAACTTGAAATTTTGGATAAAAATCAATGGCTTCATTTTGAAATTGAACCACTAAATGCTCAAGTAACAACATAACAAAATCACGCATCAACAAGTAAAAAAGTATTATTTATTCAATAAAATCAGTAATAGTATAATATTCAAGGCAACTAAATATTTCTAGACTTAATTTCATTCCTTTCCACCTAGTGTAATAGCGATACATTATTCCTATGTAGACTTGATTATGAGTCCGAAACCCGTCTAACCCAATTAATTCAGCCCGAAAAAGTATAATATGAGACTGAAAATAAAAACCCGAAAAAAAAATTAGCCCAAATTTTAAAAGCCTGTTTAAAATACGGGCCGAGCTTGGACTTATTTTTTAGCCCGGCCCATATATATATATATATTATAAACTACTATCTATATTATTATATTATATACATAATATAAAATATACTATATTATATGTCTGAGGACCCTTTTGGTTGGTAAAAAATAATTAAATTAAATATTAAAAAAATAAGAAATAAACATGTGGAACTTGATAATTAGCTAACTCTTTAGATAATGGGAGAGAAAAAGTAGTATATGAAATTTAAGAAAGTGAAAACTTATTATTTGGTCTTTTAATTTTCACACTTCTAACGATTTAGTCCTTGAATAATAGAAATATACTATTTAGTCACTGAATAATTACAAATGTCAAATCAAACATTACATACACATTTTCGTGCCGGTTATGGCACGGAAAGCCCCTAGTTAACATATATGTCTACAGTGCTATCCCTACTATCAATCTATCATGTTGTAGCTTGCAGACTTCGTTTCCCGCCTTTTTATATGTATATATATAATTTATATTATATTGTAATTTATAAACAAAAAGTGTTAGTTCTTTAACTAATTAACCCTAGCAATTATCACCGCCTCCTTCAACTCACTCTCTCACTCACATCTCATTTTTTGGTTGCCGCTTGCTCTCCCATTCGGCCATTCTCATCTTCATCTATCAACCCTTCAACAACTCCTATTAGTTTCTTTCTTCCTGGCCGCTGCTACTATTTTCTCCACTTAATTTTGTTGTTTGCATTACATTTCCATAATTTTCATTGTCCATCTCCAATCTCCAGCCATCTCCAATCTCCAGCAATCTCTTTCTTTTTCCTTTCGTAATACCAAATGAATATGGGCCTGTTTTTTAAACGGGCTCTTATTCATAGAAAATGGGCCGAGCCCGGCCCGTAGAAAAACAAGCTCGGACCTTATTTTATGATGTTATACCCTCTAAAAGCTTGGCCCGTTTTTTAATGAGCCCGGCCCGTGATCAGGTCTATTCCTACGTTACCAAAAACAAGAAAAAAAGATAAAGTGAAGAAAAAATACGAATGATTCAGTTAAAGTAGAATAAGATAAAAGCTTGGTCAAAGGCCCTATCTAATTGTTTGATATATTGAGATTATTAGGATAGGTGGCATGGGCTGATTGTAAAACCCCAATTGTTGAAGAAGGACCATTTTAAAAGATAATGAAGTTTGAGTGGTCTAAAATAATAATGAAAGAATAGTTTATAGGAAGACTATGAAGTGAAGAATTAATGTATGATATTTATGTGAATAAAAGAGGGTGAACTTATAGGAAATGGAGTTATAGGGACTAAACTGAAAAGTGGAAAAGTTGTCGTAAGTTACGTTAAATATAAGTATGAGAATAAAATAAAGGTATGAATAGGATGTATATGAAATAAGGAAACTTTATTGTGGTAGAGAAGTGAGTTTTGAAGGGACTAAAGTGGTAATTTAGAATGAATGAAGGGTTTATGGTTATGAAAATTAGAAGTGAAGGGGGAAGAAATGAGATTTTGACTTTTGTAATTAAACGAATTATAAGAGGGGAAGAAGCAGAGAGTAATTCGCAGAAAAGAAAAGAAAATAAGAAAGAGAAAGAAGAGAGAAGGAGGAGAAGAAGAAGAGAAGAAGAAGAAGAAGGAGGTGGAGCCGGGAGCCGATCCAATTGTAGAGCTTCGTCCCGGAGTCTCTCGTCTTGAGGTAGGATTCCTTTGTTCCCTCCTCTTTGTATCTTCTTCATCTCTTCTCTCCAATTTTGCTAGTTTGGTCCCTAGGGTTGGAATTTGATGAAAGTTTGTAAAAGTGCTGATAATTGATGATTGTTTGATGAAGTTTTAGTTGGATTTTGTTGTTTAGCTTGATTGCTGATTATAAGTGTTTTAGGGAAGGTATGTTTTTCATATATTGCAATGAGGTACAGTACAGTATTTATAGACTATTCTCTTAGCTTAATAACTAAAGCTAATGAGTAAGCCTAAGTACAATAACAGAAAATCAGTTCTAACTAACTAACTACTTTAGACTATATACACTTACATCCCCCCTCAAACTGTAGGGAGTTGTACAACCGAAAGTTTGTCCCTAAAAATTGGAAACATAGTGCTAGAAATAGACTTAGTCAAAATATCAGAAACTTGTGCTGAAGCTGGTAGATGTTGCACCCGTAACTTCTTCTTTATGACAAGCTCTCAAACAAAATAGAGATCAATCTCCATATGCTTAGTTTTAGAATGCAAAACTGGATTTGCAGCCAGTAAAACTGCACTTAGGTTGTCAGAATGCACAACTGGTGTTGCTGTAGATTGTAGATGAAGCTCTTGAAACAAAGATTGCAGCTACAAAATCTCAGTAACTGTAGTAGCTAAGCTCCTGAATTCAGCCTCTGTACTAGATCTGGAGACTGTTTGTTGCTTCTTAGAAGACCAAGTAATCGGATTTTTTCCCTAGAAACACACAAAACCCCGAAGTAGACTTCCTATCATCAACATCAGAAGCCCAATCTGAGTCACAAAAAGCTACCACTGATAAAGAATCTGATTTCCTGAGAAGTAAACCATAGGAAATTGTTCCAGTTAGATACCTCAAAATCCTTTTGACAGCTTTCCAATGATCATCCTTAGGACATTTCATGAATTGACAAACTTTGTTCACAGAGAAAGCTATTTCAGGCCGAGTTAATGTCACATATTGTAGAGCACCCACAACAGACCGATATAACATAGGATCTTCAAAATCAGAGCTGCCCACTTTACTTAACTTCTGCCCAGCAACCATAGGAGTATGCATAGGCTTTGGTTCACCCATTTTTGCCTTCAACAACAACTCTTTGATATATTTAACTTGACTCAAATGCAAATCACCCTTTGCTGTGTGCTTAACTTGAATTCCCAAAAAGTAGTTGAGCTGTCCAAGATCTTTCAAGGGAAAATGAGAGTTTAGCACAGATATAAGATTGGAAATAGCTTGCTTAGAACTTTCTGTGATGATAATATCATCTACATACACAAGAACATACAAGGTTGTAGTTGAATTCTCCTTAATAAAAGGAGATGAATCACACTTTGAAGCCACAAACCCCAAAGAACACAAGGAGGAAGATAACTTGTCAAACCAAGCCCTAGGTGCTTGTTTGAGACGATACAATGACTTATGTAATCTACAAACAAGTTTAGAGTTGGCATCTTCAAAACCCGGAGGTTGAGTCATATAGACTTCTTCTTGCAAAATACCATTTAAGAAGGCATTATTGACATCAACTTGATGAATATGCCAACTTTTAGATAAGGCTATTGTGAGGATTGTCCTAATAATAGCTGGCTTTATAACTGGACTAAAAGTCTCAGTAAAGTCAAATCCCGGCCTTTGATTAAACCCTTTTGCCACTAGACGTGCCTTATACTTTTGAATAGACCCATCCGGATTGTTTTTAATTCTAAAAACCCATTTTCAAGTCACAGCATCTCTATTAGAAGGCAAAGAAACCAAACTCCATGTTTTATTCTTGATGAGTGCATCATACTCATCCTTCATAGCAGCATACCCCTTAGGATCTTGAAGAGCAGCCTTAACATTCTTCGGTTCTGTTGGGGTTGGAGGAGCTGATGTAGAACATGTAAGAGCTTTAATTATAGGCTTACTATGTCCAGTCTTAGACCTGGTCAACATAGGATGCCTATCATAAATTTTCTTTTGTCTAACAACCCTCTCTGCTATAATTGGTGCCACAAAAACTGATGTAGAATCAGTTGAAATTGAAGGATTTAGCTCCTGCTGCTCCTCTAAAACAGGACAATCTGCACTAGAATTATTAGAAGAAGGAAACACAGATCAAAAAGAAGATGAATAACCTTAATTAGATGACATTGGAGTAGGTAATTGAGCATTTTGAGATGCAGGAATAGAAGGAACAACTCCTAAACAAATTGGTGAGATTAATGTGAGTGGATTTTAGAACATATAGGAGGTGTTTGAGAGGGAAACTCTTTGTAGTAAAACTGATGCTTATTAAATAAGACATGCCTAGACACATACATCCTATTTGCTTTCGGATCAAAACACTTATAACCCTTATACTTGTTGTCATAACCAAGAAAGACACAAGGAACAGATTTGAAATCAAATTTATGCTTATTGTAGGGTCGAGTGAAAGGAAAACATACACAGCCTAAGGTTTTTAAGAAAAGATAGTCAGGCAATTAACTTGGAATAAAGTAGTTCATAAGGTGATTTATTGGTAAGTAGTGGTGTAGGAAGTCTATTTATAAGATATGTAGCTGTGGAAATAGCATGATCCCAAAAGGTTAGTGGTAATGAAGATTGAGCCATTAGTGTTAAAGCAAATTCAGTGAGATGCCTATGTTTTCTCTCGGCTAAACCATTATGTTCAGGTGTATGAGGACAACTAATTTGGTGAACAATACCACAACTAGCAAGTGTTTTAGAAATAGGAATAAACTCCCCACCCCCATCAGATTGAAAGGCTAGGATTTTAGAACCAAAATGATTCTCAACAAGACTTTTAAAATTGAGAAAAGCAGTATGTGCATCAGATGTATTTTTCAAAAGATACAACCAAGTATACCGAGTGTAGGAATCAATAAAAACAATATAATACTTCCAACCATTTATTGAAACATATGGACTAGGCCCCCAAACATCAGAATGAATAAGCTGAAATGGTTTTGTATATGAACAGGAAGAATTAGGAAAGGGAAGTTTATGATGCTTCCCTAAACAACAAGAATTACAAAAAGTAGTTTTATTATTTTTGTAGGAAACATTACAACTTTTGAGAACTTGAGAATGAATGGAATCAGATGGATGACCCAATCTTTTATGCCAAGTATCAACTGTAGTGGACAAAACTACATTACAATGAAAGGAATTTTTATTACAATTCTGAACTAGAGAATCGTTACAAGTTTTTGAAACATTAGTACATAGAGAAGATTGAGGACTAAGGGAAATCTCATGAAAGGCGTATAGACCATCTTTGAGGTGTCCTCTAAGAAGAATCCTCTTGGAATCCTGACATTTAACATAACAAACGTCAGAATGAAACTCAAAATAGACTTTGTTGTCTTTAGCAAACTTAGACACACTTAATAGATTCTTTTTCATAGCTGGAACATGTAGCAAAGAAGATAGAATAAGAGGTTTAGAATAGGATTGCATCTCAGAACTACCAATATGCTCAATTAAAAGAGACTTATCATCTCCAATATACACCTGATCTTGGCCTCCATAAAACTCTTGATGCTGCAAATTTGCCAAATTAGGGGTTACATGGCGCGATGCACCGGAATCTGGATACCAAGCCGGGTCATAGAGAGCTTCAGAAGTAGCCATCATCACAGTGTTCTTGGACTTAGGACCACTTTCACTACTTGCTGAAGAACCATCAGTAGAGGCAAAATGACTCACAAACTCTTGGTCAAACCTAAAATGGCACTGAAATGGCATATGCCCTGTTTTTCCACACAATTGACATATCAACTTGGTATTAGAACTACCATTCTTAGCACCTCAATTTCCTCTGCCCCTTGCTCCTCTTTGAACATTTTGATGTTGCCCATATTGATTACCATTTCCTCCATAAAACTGCCCATTATTACTATAATTCTAATGTTGTCCATATTGACCCCTATATCCATTCTGCATAGGCTGAAAATTGGACTTTCTATCTCTATTATATTGATGTTGTACAATATTAACAGAGAGAGGAGGCTCTACTGTCTTCTTCTTCTTGCTAATCCACTCTTCTTGAGTCATAAGAAGAGCTTCAAGTTCCGCTATTGTAAAAGATTCAGCTCTCGTATTCATTGAAGTTATGAATGAATCATAATCTCCATCAAGTCCTTGAAAAATTGCTTCAATATGCTCTGTGACAGTGATGGGAGAACCTACCGATGAAAGAGCATTTGCCAACTTATTTATTTGTAAAAGATAGTCAAACAAGGATAAACTTCCTTTCTTCATTGTGCGCAACTGGGTTCGATATTGGTTCACTTTTGCTCGAGTCTTGGATGAAAAATGCACTTGCAATCGATCCCATACTTCATGTGAGTATTCACACTCAATGACAAGGTCTAAAATAGACTGAGTCATTGAGGTCAATAACCAAGACAGCAAGAGTGAATCCTGAGACTCCCAGATCAAGAAATCTTCACTGAACACCCCACGAGCTTCATCTTCATCACTTGCAAACTGGGGATTGGTTCTTATTGTTTAAAAATGATTTAAAGAAAAAAAATTTATATTAAAACCAGGATGTTACACTGATCCAAAACCAAACAATTTCCTTTAATTTGGGCCACTTTACAGGCAAAACCTGAACTCGCTCAAGTGTGACATAAACGTACGAGTTTATTCGATTTTAGCTATGTTACTTTGATTACATGCGATTTCAACCCATTTTTTATTTTGCTGAAGTCGTAACCAGATTTATACATGTAAGAACGTAAAAACTTCCGATTGTACGTTTTAAAAAAGCGATTTTGACAACAATGGAGTTCAGACTATCTCTATATAGTGCTAATAAGTTCTTATATGAATTTAAATTTTTTCAAAAGAAAATTAGGTGAATGACTTTAATTTGCATATCAAAGAATATAATGCGCGCATATATGAACAATTTGATGATGGAGAAAAAAAAGTTTTGTTTTAATTGTTTCAAATTAAAGATGCGTCCAATCTTAGAATTTATCTTTTCTACCATACTCTTCCACATTTTTGGTGAAAATACTCCATTAGTCATATTTCCTTTTGTAACTTCATCAATCATGATATCAATAAAATATTTAACCACATACTTGGGGCCAAATTGAATTCTCTTGGGTTTCTGGAATCCCATTAGTTGCCATCTAAAAGAAACACAAGAGAATATAAACTTAACAATAATAAAGTATAAAATTTAATCTGAATCAGAACAAGTATTTCCTAATTCCCCTTAACAAATGATTATAAAATTATGGTGTCATTACATTGCACATAGGTGTCCTTAGCTTGCTTCATATATATATAATGTCATCTATTCTTAATATATATATATATATATATTTTACCAGCAACAGTACGTATATGTTCCACTTTATAAGATTACTTTGATATAAATCAGTACTTAATTGAGATGTCTGCAAAACAATGGATCAAGATATACCAATACCTGAATGACCAGCAGAAGAATCACTATTATCTTGTGTCATTCTCATGCATCTTTAATTGTTTCATAGAATAAAAGCATAATACTACATTGACCACTACAATTAGTATAACATCATAAATTTGATAGACAATATGCCAAAATGAATAGACACAAGATCAATATCCCCTTGAAAAACTAAAAAGAACAAAACTAAAGCTACAATCAAATTCAACACACCCTTAAGCCAATTTAAAAAAAAAATAAAAAAAAAAAAACTGATCACTAGTGGACTTTTATGTGACAACCTATTTGTCAAGATAATTCATTGACTTCCAAAAATGTGATGAAAGAAGAAGAAACAAAGATTATTCCTGTAAAGTTCAGAAGCAAATAAACTAGAACTTGATTCTATAATAGATGTTATAATAATGTTACACAACCAAAACTGAAGAGCAGAGATGTTAAATCTCTACCTTAAATAAAAAAGACAAATAACTTTGAAACAAGGATATCCAAAAAATGAATAGACCAAATTGATGCACGACTGCCTTCCAATAATTACTGCACACCATACTAATATCCCATAATTAAAAGAAGATCAAAAGCCTTTCTGCTAGTCTAGCAGTAATGATGGGTGTCGAATCCACCAAAAATAATTAACCTGATTCTACACACTAAAATAATAAATTATAGTAAGGGTGAGAACAGGGTCGATCCACAGAGACTAGCATTGTCTAAAGTTTATCAACCAAATCTAAAGAAAACAGAAAACAAAAGATAAATTGTGATATAAAATAATAAGTAAATAAAAAAATGATAAAAGTTACCGATAGGATGAGGGCTTGGCTAAGGTTAATCTTCATGGAGTCTCGCACTTGATCATTGATGCCAAAGATAATTTTTCATCAAATTAAAATAGGTTAACGAAATCACACGGTGAAATCACTCTTTCTTAAAAGTTGATTAAAGGATAACATACCCAATTTAACCACTTATTAACTAGACGATTCCGACACAATCGACAATTTAATCTAAGGTAACAGAACTAAGACCCGAAAGATATTAACGCTAAACAATTAATTTACAAAATTACTTGTTTAGATTTTCTTCTCC
>QANZ01023751.1:6728-19761 GCA_003254925.1 Chamaecrista fasciculata
TATGCAAGACTCCAAGAAGGGATTCATTCCGATGAATCATGGGCTGACCCTAAGCAAGAAACAGTGTCCAAGGACACTTGTTGAGCGAGGTTGCATGAGTGGGATCCCCTATGCCTCGGCCATAGGATCCATCATGTATGCCATGCTATGTACTCGACCCGATGTGTCGTTGCCCTGAGTATGACAAGCCGATTCCAACAAGACCCTGGTGAGGATCATTGGATCGCTGTCAAGAATATCCTTAAGTACTTAAGAAGGACTAAGGATGAGTTCTTGGTTTACGGTGGAACTGATGAAGAGTTATGTGTAAGGGGTTACACAGACGCTAGTTTCCAAACCGACCAAGACGACTTTAAATCGCAGTCTGGATATGTGTTTCTCCTGAACGGTGGCAGCGTGAGTTGGAAGAGTTCCAAGCAGAGCACCATTGCCGATTCTACAACGGAATCCGAGTATATTGCAGCATCGGATGCGACAAAGGAGGCTGTGTGGATCAGGAAGTTCATCTCCGAGCTTGGTGTGGTTCCGACCATAACTGATCCCATTACCCTGTATTGCGACAATAGTGGAGCTATTGCGCAAGCCAAGGAGCCACGGTCCCACCAGAGGACCAAACATATACTCAGACGTTTTCACCTCGTCAGGGAGATGATTGACAGAGGTGATGTGAAGATTTGCAAAGTAGCAGGCAAGGATAATGTTGCTGATCCTCTAACAAAGCCGCTTGCAAGGGTCATACATGAGAGACATGTATCGTCAATGGGGATAAGACGCATTGATCAGTGTACCTAGGAGTAGGAACAGCTAGATTGATGATTGTACCCTAGTGCAAGTGGGAGTCTGATAGGAATTGTGCCCTAGGGCCAATCCTTTTGATGTATGTTATGAACAAATGAATTAATTTATAGAGATAAATTAATGGTTTTCACATTATTAGCATGTTTACTGTGATTACGTCCATGATTAATTATACGATAATTAATCTAAACTTGTCCCTGATCGATTATTTTCGTGGGAGCGAAAATGAACTAAGATCAGCATGACCTCGGTGAATAGGGATGCACGCACTAGATGCTGGAATGAGTGTCATGGTGCAACTACGTAAGGGGTTACGAGTTGCTGGACTGACCCGGAGAGTCCTGCATGGGTTTAGTCATCAGCTTGCCTCTCTTGTACGCCTGTCACGACGCCTTAGACCTGAGGTCATCATTATTCCGGCGTTGCAGTTGTCAGACTTTGGCTTAGTCTAACGTTGCCCGTAGCAGGGTAGCCATAAGGGCTAAGTACGGGTCTGGTTGATTGCCGTGCTGAGGAATGTGGACTGACCAAGACTGGGATTTTGTTCCCCATTAAATTGGGAGATATCTTACTGGCGCCCTCGATGAGTCTGTCCAGGAAAAAGGAGTGGCCACTCAATATATTGGGACTTACTCAAGGAATCGAGAAAGTAAAGGTTTGGATCATGGATGACTTTCCCGTGCCTGATCCATGACCAAGATATCGCAGAACAATAGGGTCGGTGCCTAGGAGGTACGAAGGTTAAAATCGGTTCTGGTAACGATCGATTCACTCACGTGTTTTGGGTAGTCGCGATGGCTTGCTAGAGTCCGCTCACGACTTGTAGGACATGGGGATGACCTACTGCCAACTTCACGTGGGGCCTGCCGGGTCACACACGAGCAGGATTAGAACACACCTTTTAAGGGACACGAATTAGGGTAATTCGTGGGTCACTCCGTGGCCTAATTTAAGACACAGAGGAAATGTCTGGGACATTATGTCTTGTCTTAAATTTTCTACATGATTAAATAATTGGTAAATAATTAATAGAGATTAATTATTTGCAATTTAAATATTGGGAAATAATAAATTAAATAATTCCTAAAAGTTAGGAGATTATTGATTTATAAAATTCCCTAATATTTAGTTGAGGGTGGCGCCTCATTTTATGGGGATTTAATTAATAAAAATGTTTTATTAATTAAGTCATGAATTTGAATTTGAATTTGAGATTCTAGATTTGAATTAAGATAATGGGGTAATATTTTAATTCAATATTAGATCTAAATTCGAAATTCAAAATTTGAATTTGAAATATTATTGTAATATTTTAATTCAAAAATATTGGGATAATATGAGTTGGTTATGACTTCCTTAATTTTAGGAGTTATTTTTGATTTATAAAATTCCCAATAATTGGAGCTAATAGGCGCCTAGACTCATGGGTCCCACTTGGAAGATTTGATCTTCAAATTGTGATTCTGAGTTGGCAATTTGAATTTGAATTAAGATATTCTAGGAATATTTTAATTAGATATTCAAAGCCTAAAATATGATATTATCAGAATATCATAGATTTTATATTTATAAAATTAGTGTAATTTTAGTAAATATAAAGCCTGCAATTCGCCTAGCTCCAAGACACACAAGTCGAATTGTTCATGCCTTGCACATTCTGAAACCCTAGCTCACTTTAGAGAGAGAAGTCGAATTCCTCCTTGTAGAGAGAGAAAAATCGACACCCACCTTCCTTAGGAGAGAAGTCGATTTTCTTCTAAGGAGTTAGAAGAGTTATCGAAAGTTGTGGGTTCTACGGGTTTGAAGACAACAATAGAACAAAAGGAGTTTTGTTGCTGATTGTTGATCTGTGGCGCCATCCACCAGAGTTCAGAGAAGGAGTTCCTGAATTCAGAATCTGTAGATTGGATCCCGAGTCTCTTTGGAGAAAGAGGCGTGGAGGCTAGCACCTCGTGTTCGGGAAACTGTTCGTGTGGATCACCGGTAGAGGAAGGACGTGGAGACGGACTTCTAGACTCACCAGTATCACCAATCCGATTGAAAGCCTGAGGTATAACACTTTTCGTATCTGGTTTTAAATTCAGCTAGCAGATCTCAGGGTTGGATTTTCCTGGGGGCGCAAGTTTTTTTTTACGTTTCTTCCGCTGCGTGTTTCCCCGGGGATTTCCCAACAGTGGTATCAGAGCCACGCTAGTCTTGGATTTAAAATCATTTTGGTGTGCATGTGATGTATGCTTGGCGTGTTTTACCTTTTTCGATCGTTTATTGGTTTTACAAAAAATTCACCGAATGTTTTATTAAAATTGAATCTACAAGAAAAGGTGCAAACTTATGTATGTGATACATAAGGAAGTCAATATGATTGATTTGGAATTTTTCTTGTAAATATAGGCCAAAGTCGAAATTCCCATATAATTATGGTTAAAAGTGTTTTAATCATAATATTATGTGGGTGACTGAAAATTTGAATAAAATTATGAATTTTAAAATTTTTGGGTCAATAATTAAAATTTTGGAATGTGTTTCCTGAATTTTATAATTATTGATAATTGGCCTAATTTCAAGAAAAGGCATGTTAAAATGGCACACCCTAATTAACACCCACAAAAATCGTTTTTGATGTGTGTTGGATATATATTGTGTTTGACATGATTGTATGAAGTGTTCATATATGTAATTGTGTGGTGTTGGATATGACTCTAGGTTTATAGTGTATACGGCCTGCGTGTCGTCTCCCTCTATCCGATGTAAATTTACTTTTCAGTTTATACCTCAATGTAACTGGGGTTTACTCTCTTGTAATTTTACGTTTTTCTTTTAGAAAAATTCTCTCATTGGCTTGGGAGAATTATTAGGATAGGTGAGCCATATCTAAACACAATGTATATCAGTTTACATTTAGTTTGTATGTGATACAAAGCGCTAGATGTATGTTTAGGATGCGATTTTAACATGCAATTTACCCCGCTTTTGGCGCCACATATTCGTATACGATACGAGCATGGGATTTTGCATATGATGCATAATTTGTGCACATGTTTATGTGTATGTGATACACTTGGGAAATAAACATGTGGCATGACTCGTTTAATTTTAAAAGGAGTTTTAAAATTAAACTATAAAACGGAACTTTTTCAAAAATCAAACCCTTTTAGAAAATCTTATGTTTTAATGCCATCAATAAAACACCCTGTTGAAATCTTGTTCATCGCAGAGCGGTGATCGCCCTCCGCGACACGTATCTGCCTTGACCTCGAGGAGACACGGGTGGATGGGGGTTTTCAGTTCGATGCTCATTGAAATCTTGGGTCATTAAATGTGGTGATTGCCCTCCGTGACACGTGTTTAAGTGACGCCGTTGATGATATGGGGCTGGGCTTCGGCCTCGTCGTTTGGGCCTTGTCATTCACGAGTTTTATTGTGTGACTTAATGGGGCTATCAAAACGGTTTTGGGCCTCAAGGCATTAGATGGGATAAACATGCCGTATCATATGATGATACAGTCCCATAAAGATCTAAGAGTCACATAGAGATGTGATTGGTAAGGAGTTACCTACCTAAATAGCTAAAGGATGCATGATCGCCCTCAGCGACGGTAGACTTTAGTGAAATATGGGTCTTAGCCACTAATAATAAATTTTACTGGGTTTTATAAAATGGTGGATATATTTTATTTTCCTGCTAATTAAACTTTGCATATCTCAATTGTAGAATCAAATGGCAACAAACGTTTCATCACTATCACTGCGATCTGTCCTTGAGAAGGACAAACTGACTGGGACTAACTTTCTCGACTGGTACAGAAATGTGAGAATTGTTCTCACCCAGGAGAGAAAGCTCTACGTCCTAGACAACCCCATCCCTGAACAGCCTGCTGCCAATGCTCCAAGAGCTCAGAAGGATGCTTACGAGAAGCATCAGAGTGACTCTGTGGACGTTGCCTGTCTTATGCTCGTTACCATGGTTCCCGAGATTCAAAAGAACTTGGAGAACAAAGGGGCATATGAGATGATAACGCATCTCAAGGAAATGTTCCAAGTACAGGCAAGGCAAGAGAGGTTTGAGACTTCAAAAGCTCTCTACTCTTGCAAGATGGCAGAAGGTGGATCTGTGAGTGCCCACGTCTTGAAGATGCAGGGGCACATAGATCACCTTGCTAGGCTGGGATTTCCCATTTTGCCAGAGCTAGCGACGGATTTGATCCTGCATTCGCTGCCCAGAAGTTATGACCAGTTCGTCTTAAACTTCAATATGAATGGCATGGAGAAATCAGTGTCTGAACTGCATGGGATGCTAAAGACTGCTGAGGCATCTATTAAGAAGGCGCCTAGCACTGTCTTGTTAGTTCAGAACAAGGGAAAGGGGAAGGGCAAAGGAAAGAGGAAAGGAGATGCTGAGGTTGGTGGGACCAAGCCTGCAGCAAGACCTAACCCACCTCCTGCCAAGAAGGCAAAGACCTCAAAGGATGCAGTTTGTTTCTTCTGCCAGAAGCCGGGTCACTGGAGAAGAAATTGTAAGCTGTACATGGAAGATCTGAAGAAGAAGAAGAATGAGGCTTCTACTTCAGGTATCTTTGTTATAGGCGTTCACTTGTCTACTCCTACCACTTGGGTATTGGATACTGCTTGTGGTTCTCACATTTGTACTAATGTGCAGGGGTTGAGAAGAAGTAGAAAGCTGAGCAGAGGCGAGGTGGACCTACGTGTGGGCAATGGAGCAAGGGTTGCTGCTGTTGCTGTAGGGACATACGAGCTAGTTTTGCCCACTGGGCTTATTTTGTCTTTGAATAATTGTTATTACGTTCCATGTTTAAGTTCAAACATTATATCACTTTCTTATTTGGATAAGGAAGGTTTTATTTGTATGAATGGTAATGGAAGGTGTTCAATTTACAAGGATAATGTGTTATATGCTTATGGAGATCTGCATGATAACCACTATATCTTAGAATTGAAACAAAGACATAATAATATCTATAACATTGATACTAAAAGGACTAAGGTTGGCGAACCTAATCCTACGTACCTTTGGCACTGTCGCCTTGGTCATATAAACGAGAGACGCCTTGAGAAGCTCCATAGAGATGGACTTCTAAGATCATTTGATTTTGAATCATATGATGCTTGCGAATCCTGTTTACTTGGCAAGATGACAAAAGCGCCTTTCACTGGCCAAAGTGAAAGGGCATCTGACCTTTTGGGAATCATACATAGTGATGTATGTGGACCCATGAGTGTGCAGGCCAGAGGTGGTTACTCGTACTTCATTACGTTCACTGACGACTTCAGTAGATATGGGTATATCTACTTGATGAAGCACAAGTCAGAGTCTTTTGAAATGTTCAAAAGATTTCAAAATGAAGTTGAGAACCAACTTGACAAGAAAATAAAGATCCTTCGATCTGATCGAGGAGGCGAATATTTGAGTCAAGAATTCACTGATCATCTTAGTAGTTGTGGAATAGTTTCACAACTGACTCCCCCTGGAACACCACAGTGGAATGGTGTGTCTGAGAGGAGGAATCGAACCCTATTGGATATGGTTCGATCTATGATGAGTCAGACCGATCTTCCGCCATCCTTCTGGGGGTATGCTTTAGAAGCTGCCGCGTTCACACTTAACCGTGTTCCGTCTAAATCCGTTGAGAAGACACCATATGAGATATGGAAAGGGAAGAGTCCCGATTTGTCTTACCTCAAGGTTTGGGGATGTGAGGTTTATGTTAAGCAACAGCCTAACGATAAACTGTCTCCCAAATCCCTCAAGTGTCTATTTGTGGGATACCCTAAAGAGACCAAAGGGTATTACGTCTACTGCCCAACTGACAACAAAGTGTTTGTGGTCAGGAATGGATTCTTCTTAGAGAAGGACCTTGTTTCCAAGAGAAACAGTGGGAGTAAGATAGAGCTTGAAGAAGTTCAAGCTCCACAAGACACGCCAGAGGCGCAGACGGAAACTGGAGAAGTTCCACAAGAGGTTGTGGAAGCTCCTCCACAAACACAAGGACCACGAAGGTCTGATAGAACACGTTTCCAGCCAGAGAGATACTATGGATTTCTCGTGACTGAAAACAAGGATGTGTTGCTCACGGAGCGTGGTGAACCCACCACCTATCAAGAGGCCATCGTAGATCCCAACTCAGAAAAATGGGTTGAAGCCATGAAGGCTGAGATGCAGTCCATGTACGACAACCAAGTTTGGAACTTGGTCACTCCACCTGAAGGGGTAAAACCCGTAGGGTGCAAGTGGGTTTTCAAGGAGAAAACCGACATGGACGGCAACGTCACCGTCTTCAAGGCGAGGCTAGTTGCAAAGGGATTTACGCAACGTCATGGTATAGACTATGACGAAACGTTTTCGCCTGTTGCAATGGCAAAATCCATTAGGATCCTCCTTGCCATAGCTGCATATTATGACTATGAGATATGGCAGATGGATGTCAAAACAGCATTCCTTAACGGAAGGCTGCCCGAGGATGTGTATATGATACAACCCGAGGGGTTTGAATGTCCTGAGGCACCAGACAAGGTGTGCAAGCTTCAGAGATCCATTTATGGATTGAAGCAAGCATCCAGAAGTTGGAATCATCGTTTTGATGAGGTCGTCAAAGAGTTAGGCTTCCTACAAAACCCTGACGATGTCTCAACTTTAGAGATTGTAAAATCTTGGTTGGGAAAATCTTTTTCAATGAAGGACCTAGGAGAAGCCGCCTATATTCTAGGAATCAAGATCTATAGGGATAGATCTCGTAGGCTTCTTGGGTTGAGTCAAAGCACATACTTGGATAAGGTACTGAAGAGGTTCAGTATGCAAGACTCCAAGAAGGGATTCATTACAATGAATCATGGGCTGACCCTAAGCAAGAAACAGTGTCCAAGGACACTTGTTGAGCGAGGTCGCATGAGTGGGATCCCCTATGCCTCGGCCATAGGATCCATCATGTATGCCATGCTATGTACTCGACCCGATGTGTCGTTTGCCCTGAGTATGACAAGCCGATTCCAACAAGACCCTGGTGAGGATCATTGGATCGCTGTCAAGAATATCCTTAAGTACTTAAGAAGGACTAAGGATGAGTTCTTGGTTTACGGTGGAACTGATGAAGAGCTATGTGTAAGGGGTTACACAGACGCTAGTTTCCAAACCAACCAAGACGACTTTAAATCGCAGTCTGGATATGTGTTTCTCCTGAACGGTGGCAGCGTGAGTTGGAAGAGTTCCAAGCAGAGCACGATTGCCGATTCTACAACGGAGTCCGAGTATATTGCAGCATCGGATGCGACAAAGGAGGCTGTGTGGATCAGGAAGTTCATCTCCGAGCTTGGTGTGGTTCTGACCATAACTGATCCCATTACCCTGTATTGCGACAATAGTGGAGCTATTGCGCAAGCCAAGGAGCCATGGTCCCACCAGAGGACCAAAGATATACTCAGACGTTTTCACCTCGTCAGGGAGATGATTGACAGAGGTGATGTGAAGATTTGCAAAGTAGCAGGCGAGGATAATGTTGCTGATCCTCTGACAAAGCCGCTTGCAAGGGTCATACATGAGAGACATGTATCGTCGATGGGGATTAGACGCATTGATCAGTGTACCTAGGAGTAGGAACAGCTAGATTGATGATTGTACCCTAGTGCAAGTGGGAGTCTGTTAGGAATTGTGCCCTAGGGCCAATCCTTTTTTATATATGTTATGAACATATGGATTAATTTATAGAGATAAATTAATGGTTTTCACATTATTAGCATGTTTACTGTGATTACGTCCATGATTAATTATAAGATAATTAATCTAAATCTGTCCCTGATCGATTGTTTTCGTGGGAGCGAAAATGAACTAAGATCAGCATGACCTCGGTGCATAGGGATGCACGCACTAGATGCTGGAACGAGAGTCATGGTGCAATTACGTAAGGGGTTACGAGTTGCTGGACTGACCCGGAGAGTCCTGCATGGGTTTAGTCATCAGCTTGCCTCTCTTGTACGCCTGTCACGACGCCTTAGACCTGAGGTCATCATTATTCCGGCGTTGCAGTTGTCAGACTTTGGCTTAGTCTAACGTTGCCCGTAGCAGGGTAGCCATAAGGGCTAAGTACGGGTCTGGTTGATTGCCGTGCTGAGGAATGTGTTCTGACCAAAATTGGGATTTTGTTCCCCATTAAATTGGGAGATATCGTACTGGCGCCCTCGATGAGTCTGTCCAGGAAAATGCATGGCCATGCTAGATATTGGGACTTACTCAACGAGATCGAGAAAGTAAAGGTTTGGATCATGGATGACTTACCCGTGCCTAATCCATGACCAAGATATCGCAGAACAATAGGGTCGGTGCCTAGGAGGTACGAATGTTAAAATCGGTTCTGGTAACGATCGATCAACTCACGTGTTTTGGGTAGTCGCGATGGCTTGCTAGAGTCCGCTCACGACTTGTAGGACATAGGGATGACCTACTACCAACTTCACGTGGGGCCTGCTGGGTCACACACGAGCAGGATTAGAACACACCTTTTAAGGGACACGAATTAGGGTAATTCGTGGGTCACTCCGTGGCCTAATTTAAGACACAGAGGAAATGTCTGGGACATTATGTCTTGTCTTAATTATTTGCAATTTAAATATTGGGAAATAATAAATTAAATAATTCCTAAAAGTTAGGAGATTATTGATTTATAAAATTCCCTAATATTTATTTGAGGATGGCGCCTCATATTAGGTGATTTAAATAATAAAAATGTTTTATTGATTTAAGTCATGAATTTGAATTTGAATTTGAGATTCTAGATTTGAATTAAGGTATTGGGGTAATATTTTAATTCAATAAAGAATTTAAATTCAGAATTCAAAATTTGAATTAAAGATATTATTGTAATATTTTAATTCAAAAACCTTGGGATAAAATAAGTTAGTTATAACTTCCTAATTTTAGGAGTTATTTTTGATTTATAAAATTCCCTAAAAATGGAGCAAATAGGTGCCTATCTTAGTGGGTCCCATTGGGGAGATTTGATCTCCCATTTGATTCTCTAACATAGGGATTTGAATTTGAATTAAGATATTCTAGGAATATTTTAATTAGATATTCAAGTCTTAAATATAAGATATTATCAGAATATCATGGATTTTATATTTATAAAATTAGTGTAATTTTAGTAAATATAAGAGATATAAGTCGCCTAGCTCCATAACACACATAAGTCATGCCAATTGTTGCACAATTGAGAAAACCCTAGTTTTGCCTTGCAAAGTCGACTTTCCTCCTTGTTGAGAGAGAAATTTCGCCACCCACCTTTCTAGAGAGAGAAGTCGATTTTCTTCTAAGGGGTTAGAAGAGTTATCGAAAGCTGTGGGTTCTGAGGGTTTTTAGAGAAGGAGAAGAACAAAAGGAGTTTTGTTGCTGTCTCTTCTCAGTGGCGCCATTCACCAGGATTTCAGAGAAAGAGTTCCTGAATCCAAAACTGTAGATTGGATCCCGAGTCTCTTTGGAGAAAGAGGCGTGGAGGCTAGCACCTCGTGTTCGGGAAACTGTTTGTGTGGATCACCAGTAGAGGAAGGACGTGGAGACGGACTTCTAGACTCACCAGTATCACCAATCCGATTGAAAGCCTGAGGTATAACACTTTTCGTATCTGGTTTTAAATTCAGCTAGCGGATCTCAGGGTTGGATTTTCCTGGGGGCGCAAGTTTTTTTTTACGTTTCTTCCGCTGCGTGTTTCCCCGGGGATTTCCCAACAGAAAGAGGGTCCCCTTGCCTAATGCCTCTCCCTGGAACAAAAGAATCAACCTTCTTCCCTGAGAAGAGAAGATTATACTTCACTGAGGAGACACACTGCATGATCCTCTCCACCCAACCACTAGCAAAGCCCATCTTCAACAAAACTTTCTCAATCAACCCCCACTCAAGCCTATCATACGCTTTATTCATATCCACTTTGACCGCAACATCAAACTGCTTCCCTTTTTTCTTACAGTTCAAAAAATGAAAAGCCTCATGAGCAATCACCAAATTATCTTGAATTATCTTCCAGCAACAAAAGCTCTCTGGTTCTGCGAAACAACCCTTGGTAATATAGCCTTCATCCTGTTGACAATCACTTTATAAACATAGTTGCACAAACTAATAGGCCTGTATTGCCCAACAACCTCAGGCCTATAAACCTTAGGTACTAATACAATATTCGTCTCATTCAACATGCTCAAACACTCCCCTGTCAAGAAAAAATTCTTAACCATCCTGCAAACTTCAGGCTCAATGACATCCCAGGAAGCCTGATAAAACACACCAGTAAACCCATCAGGCCCCGGGGCTTTATTCTTTCCCAACTCAAAAACTACAATTTTTATCTCACTATCTTGAACAGGCCTGCCCAACTCAACATTCTCAGCATCAGTCACCACTCTAGGAACCACTTCAAGAATGTCATCAACACCAGAAACACTACCAGCAGCAAACAGACTTCTATAAAACAACCCAAACTCCCCTGCTATATCCTCCTCTCTTTCCAACCAATCACCACTGTCATTTTTAATTTTTACCACTCTATTTCTCTTCCTTCTTCTTATGGTAGATGAGTGAAAAAACTTAGTGTTGCGGTCCCCATCCTTCAACCAGCTTACCCTGGACTTTTGAGCCCAAAACTTCTCTTCCCTATCCCACACATTCTCCATTTGCTGCATAATATTTAAAGCCTCCCTAGCCTTTTCATCAGAAAAAAATCCAGCAAGACAAGCATGTAAATCACTACTCAGCTGATTTAACACCACTGTACAATTCGGAAAAGCATCCTTACTCCAGCCAATCAACCTCTTCCTACAATTAGACAATTTGGTAACAAGAGCAATCACAGAATCCTCAGAAGCAACAGCGGAATCCTGCCAACAACTCTTCACAACATCAAAATACTCCCTATGTTCAACCCAAAAACTCTGAAAAACGAAAGGCCTGGGGGACTTCACAGCAGAAAAACAAGTATCAAGCAGAATAGGACAGTGATCCGAACCCACAGGATCCAGATGAATAATAACAGCTTTCTGAAATAAATTCTCAAAGAAGCTATTACAGACCCCCCCTGTCCAGCCTCTCCTTAATATTCCTGTTGCCAAACTGGTTATTAGACCATGTGAATTCAGACCCATGAAAGTCTAGGTCAGCAAGCCCACAATCAAAAAGAAAACTCTGAAAACGCCAAATTCTGTTAGCATTTCTCAACAGACCCCCTGCTTCTCAGCATTACTTGCCAAATCATTAAAATCCCCCAAACAAATCCAAGGCTCATTATCCCCAGGAGATAAAGCCCTCAACCTATCCCACAGCCTCCATCTTTCATTGTCATCAGTAGGACCATAAACCAACGAACACAAAAAAGGAAACTCAAGATCAGCAGAAGACAACCTCACATGAATGAGATTTTCACAACTCACCAAAAAATCAACAATCAATTCCTTATCCCACCACAAAGCAAGACCACCTGCCAACCCAACAGGACGAACATAAAATGCTTCAAAAGATCTAAAAAATCTCCTTCTAATACCCTCCATCTTACAATCAGGTAACTTAGTCTCCATTAAAAAAATAAACAGGGGCCTATGTTTCTTACAAATCCTCCTCAAACTCTTGACTGTCAAGGCCACCCCCATGCCTCGACAGTTCCAAGAAACACCAATCATTGCTCCTCGGTGGCTGTTGAGGAGCAGCCACCAGCACCTTCAGCAAAAACAAACTCAGTCTCAACTTGCACAGTTTCAATCTTCCCAGAATATTCATCAATTCTGCCAAAGCCAATAGGAACATCAAAAAACTTCTTCTTAGCCTCACTATACCTGTAAAACTTCTCCGCCTTCTCCTTCTTCACTATTAACTTTCTACTACAACCAGCAAGACCCGGGTCAAATGTTACATCAACTTCCCACATCTTGATGCCACCTTCAATAACACCCTTCCCCACACCCTGACAACTTCTTTTAACGCTTGGATTCAGATTCCAATCAGCATTCCTCTTCAAATCAATATTCTGCAAACCGCAAGCCAATTCCATGCCATCTTTATCACTGCCAACAAAATCAGCACCACCAAACTCATCAACACAGCCAGACAGCAACAAATGTTTACAAACAGATATAGAACCTTCCTCAAAACTATTTAGAAATGGCCATTTATCAAATTTTGGAATTGCAGCATCAATACCAGCCACCTTCTGTTGGAGATTGTGCCCTAGGGCCAATCATTTTATAGATATGT
>QANZ01023752.1:2378-38492 GCA_003254925.1 Chamaecrista fasciculata
ACTTGTATCTTATTGATAGAGCCAGATTACTCCCTTCTAATTATACTCGTCTAACTAATTTTGTCTATGTCAACTTATAGTTATCGTATATGTTTACTTTGAGTTGTATTCAGTTTGCTTATGTGCTCTATATAAATCACCTCCCTTGTAATATTTCATTCCTTCATAATATCAATAAATTCAATTTTTCTCTTCTTTTTATACTTTCTAGTAGGGGTGTGTAAAATCAGGTCTAACCCGACCGAACCCGATATTTTTTATCGAGTTCGGTCGGGTCAGGTTTCTTACACGAGTTACATCGGATTGCCATTTAAGTGAAAAATCGATTTGATCGGGTTAACCTGACCCAACCTGAACCTGACCAAAATTTAAATTTTTTTCATTATTTTTATATTAAACTCTTTAAATAATAAAATTAATTATTATAAAATAATAAAAATGAATAATAGCATATGTTCTTTGTTCATCCAAATATTTTTATTATTTATAAATTTAAAATGCACTAATATTTCATTTAATAACAAATAATATCAAATTTTTTGTGTAAAAATATTTATATAATAATATATTTAGTAAAAATTAATTAAAAAATCAATATGTGATGATTTATATATTATAAAATGATTGAGTAAAAATTATACACTATATATTATGTAGAATAAATATTTATATATTTTTATTAATTATAATTGTTTAAAATTAATTTCTAACCCGAATTAACCTGTCTGAACCCGACCGCAACCCTACATCATCGGGTTATATGGGTTACTGGTTGGGTTCGAATTGACAAAAATCAACTTGCTCCTTGATACCCCACCCAATTAACCCACCTGAACCCGACCGAATTCGCCTGATGCTCACCCCTACTTTCTAGTTTTCCTAACATGGTATCAGAGCTTTAATGTGCTCACCATTGCAAGTCATCGTTCTCTATCTTCTACCATTTCTTCTCCATCTATTTTTTCATCTTCTCCTTCTACGCTTGTTACATTTTCTAATAACTAGATTGAGACTCGTGTGCTTGCATGAGTTTTCAATTAGACATCTAATTACATTAAAGCACTTGTATACTTATACTAATAATTAAGATACAAAGTTGATAAAAAAAAAAAGTTATTGTCTTAATTAGAGATCTAATTAACTGTAGATGTATTTGATAGATGAGTATTAAGTGATATTAATACTAAAATTATAAACACCCATGTTGGGTTGACAACAATGCTCTATCTACATATTTACACACAGGTATATATAATTATGTAATTATCATTAATTGCCAATAATACATGGAATTTAGTTCCATACCTTCTGATAGAAATAAGATTGATTGCAAGTGGATTTTTTGCGTCAAAGAGAACCCTGATGGCTCTATAAATTATAATAAGGCTCGGTTAGTAGCTAAAAGGTTTCATCAACAAGAAGTTTTTGATTTTACAGAGACATTTTCCCCTGTTTTTAAGCCTACTACTGTTAGAATCATTTTCACTTTAACTCTCACACATAGCTAGCCTTTTATTTCAAATGGATGTAAATAATGCTTTCTTGAATGGTGTTATTACTATATATATATATATATGCAAAAACCTTCTGATTTTGAGCATCATGATAAGACTCTAGTGTGCAAACTTAACAAGTCTCTATATGGCCTTAAACAGACACGTCATGCATGGTTACAGAAATTAGCTCACACTCTTACTCATACTCAAATTGGATTTGTCGGTGATTCCTCTTTATTCATTCTCAAAGATGGTAACTCTACCACTTATCTTCTTGTGAATGTTGATGACATAATTCTCATAAGTTCTTCTCCTTCTGTTCTTCAAAGTCTCAAAACCAAACTCAATGATGCTTTCACCTTTAAAGATCTTGGTTTTGTCCACAATTTTCTTGGTATTGAGGTTGTTTCTACTAATGATGGTGCTCTGCATTTGTGTCAATCTAAATATATTTATGATCTTTTACTTAAAGTAAAAATGGAGGATTCTAATCTAGTAAACACTCATGATTTCTAGTTTGAAACTTACAAAGAATGACACTACTCATGTTAAAGATCCTCAACTTTATCGTTCTATTGTTGGAGCTTTGCAGTGTGCAATTATTACTAGGCTTGAGATTTCTTTTGTTGTAAATCAAGTTTGCCAATTCACGAGCCATCCTCTTGAAGAACATTGGACAACAGTAAAAAGGATTATGAGGTACCGAAAGGTACTTTATCTTTTGGGTTAAAAATAGGTAAATGCTCTAGTATACTCAATCTGGATTTTGTGATGCGGATTGGGCCACTGATATTAATGATCAGAGGTCTACTTATGGGTTTGCTTTGTTTTTTGGTCATACTCTTATTTCTTGGAGTGCCAAGAAGCAATCTACGGTGGAACGTTCTAGTGCTGAGGCTGAAAATAGAAGCATTGTTGGGTTAGTTTCTTAAATCACTTGGGTGAGCTCTTTACTTAAAGAGCTTCATATCTCTCTTGCTGCTACACCAACAGTTTACTGTGACAATTCAAATGTTGTGCTTCTTTCTCGGAATCCAGTTTTACATAGTCGGACTAAACATATGGAATTAGATGTTTATTTTGTTCATGAGAAAGTGTTATAATACAAGGTGCTCTCTCTGTTGTTCATATTCCTTCTATAGATCAAGTTGCAGATGTTCTGACCAAGCTAATGTCCTTCCTTGTTTTCTCTCATTTTCGAAGTAAACTGGTGGTTTGTGACATCAACCACCATCAGGTAGCACCTTCGTATTGGGCCGCCGGCGCAAGCAACGACCCATAGGTGATTTTCTTCCCTTGACTTGCGGACCAAGCACACTACTCAACACTATAAATAGAGGTCTTCATTCCACACTCAAAGCACCGAGAACCGAAGAAAAATAGTTCATTCTAGTTCCAATTCTCTTTAGTTTAGAATAGTTCTCTGCCTAGAGAAGGAGTAACTAAATAGGTAGATACTTGAGGAATGCCTCAAGGATGTGAGTTGAGTTCACCATGTTTCGTTGTAGAGTCCAGATATTGATGATGCGTTTATGAGGTATGATCAAGTTGCTTGCGCCGGCGGCCCAATACGAAGGCGCAGCGAAATATCTGCGATATTTCGATTATATCTTCGTATCTTGAATCATAGCCGTGCAAAACATATTCTTCTGCTTCAGATTAATCTGCGCCGCGAGATTTCCCTTTTGGGCCGTTGGCTCAAAGTGACGGCGCAACAACAAACTTCGCTGAAGCTTATCTGCTGACGTCATATACCTAACAGATTCGTGCGCCGCTGGAATTGCCTATCCTGGGCCGGCGGCCCACGTGGTGGCGCAAGGTTATCTTGTGCTCAACGTGATCTTCTCGAACATTCTGATATTTCCCTCTTGGTTTCGCCCTGTTTGGATATCTGAAATTCTGAATAAACCATTAAGTAGTACCTATTTATAAAGTACAATAAATAAACGCTAATTAACTCATTTTATCCACTTTATTACACCATACCTTGGTGTTGCCCTTAGCATATTAATTGGTCTAATTCTAATATATTATTATTATAAACATACCAAAAGAAGGCCAAATAACTTGTTCACTTTTGGGCTGATCAATTCTAATAAAGAACTGTACTCCTCCTTTGAAAAAGGAGATGATAAAATCTATCATATTAATTCTGGAACTACCAAGGTTCTAGGAAAATGAAAAGTTGTGATTAAGCTCACAACGGGAAAGAGATTGCAACTAAATGTTGTTCTGTATATATCCACTGTGAGAGAAAATTTAATTTTTGTTGCTCTATTAGTGAAAGCTGGGATTAGAGTGTCATTTAAATCTTATAAGATTATAATGACAAAGAATAATATTTTTGTGGGAAAAGGGTTATTGTAATCAATATCTGTATATTTTGAGTGTTGATAAAATATCAATTAACTCAGTCATTTGGTTACTTGTTGTTATATTATTTTATTTTTATCATAGAATGAATTTACATTACAGATGAGTTCGTACCTGTTATTTTTCGTTTTTGGCAAGTTCATTTTTAATGTGAAAAATTGCATCCTATAAATTATTTTTTTTGATAGAATTGATGGGTGTTTTGCTTGTTAGTTCTAGTGCTTATAATAATTTGTGGGGTGAAGCTTTGTTATATGTTTTTTTTCTACAAAATAGAATTTTTCATAGAAAGACTGGTAAGACTCCTTACGAGTTATGAAAAGGTTTTGTGCCTAATTTAAAATATTTGAAAATCTAGGGTGTCTTACAAAAGTTCTATTGCCTGAAACTAAAAAGAGAAAATTGGGTTCTAAAACTGTTGATTGTGTTTTTATTGGTTATGCTCAAAATGGTGCTTCATATAGATTCTTAATTGTAAGAAGTGGTGTTTTGAATCAAAACACAATTATTAAGACAAATGATGCAAAAAAATTTTGAAAATATTTTTCCTTTGAAAGTTGAGAATATTCCTAGAAATATTGAGACCTCTTATGCTTCGTCTTCCATTTTAGAAAATGATGATTCAAATGAAAATTTGAGAAGAAGCAAAAGAGATAGAAAAGAAAAATCTTTTGGAGATGACTTTCATACTTTTCTAGTTGAAGATGAGCCAAGAAATTTTTATGAAGTTGTTTCATCTCATGATGCTGATAAATGGGAAGAAGCTTTTAAAGCTAAGGTTGGTGCTTTAAATAAGAATAAAACATGGGTATTAGTTAATTTTCCTCAAGGAGCAAAACCAATTGGTTGTAAATGAGTTTTTAAAAGGTAACCTTTTCCTATGGTTTTATAGATAAATATAAAGCGAGGTTGGCAGCTAAAGGCAATATACAAAAGAAAATATTGATTATTTTGATGCTTTTTCTCTTGTGCCCAGTTTTTTTTTTCTGTGCGAATTTTGATTGCTTTAGTATTAATTCACAATCTTTTTATTCATTAAATGGATGTGAAAACGGTTTTATTTAAATGGTGATTTAGATGAAGAAATTTATTTGATACAACCTGAAGGGTTTAGTGTTACTGGTCAAGAGAATAAAATATATAAATTAGTGAAGTCATTGTATGGTTTAAAACAAGCACCCAAACAATGGCATGAGAAACTTAATCAAGTTTTTTTGAGTGGTAATTTCTCTTTTGTTGAAGTTGAAATATGTGTTTACACTAAAGTTGTAAATGATAATTGTGTTATTATATGCTGATTTTTGGTACAAGTATGAGTACTATATTTGAAACAAAATCTTTTCTTGCTTCTAATTTTGATATGAAAGATGTGGGTGAAGCAAAACTGATTCTGGGTGTTAAAATCAAAAGAAATGAAATTGGTATCTTACTTTCTCAAGAACATTATATTGAGAAGATTCTAAGAAAGTTTGAACAATATGATATATCTCCTTTGAGTACTTCTTATGATTCTAGTGTGCAATTAAAGAAAAATAGAGGAGATTCTTGTTGGGAATTGTAGGCGCCTAACGCAGCGGAAGCAAATATAAAATTAAAATTAAAACACGCTAGGTCCTAAAATTCCCGAACGGATCCGCTAGTAGAATTTAAAACTTTTATAGATAGTGGTATACCTCACGAGTTTCAATCGATTGGTTGAACAAGGCGTGTCCAAGGAGCCCACTCCCAGCGTTCTCCCTCTGCCAGTAATCCACACGAACAGTTTCTTCGGGCACCAAGGTGCTAGCCTTCAGTTCTTTTCTCCAAAAGAACTAGGGACCAATCTACAGTGTGTTTGAACTCAAGAACTCCTTCTTGATTCAAACTCCAAAACGTGGCGCAATGGAGAATTCCCCACAAGAACTCTTCTTGTTTTCCTTCTCTCACAAACCCTAATTTGGCAACCACAAATCGAATTGCCTAACTCTTAGGCCAATTCGATTTTACCCTCTCAACTCTTGAGAACCAAAAATTTCCTCACTTGGAAACTAGGGTTTTTGAACGAGGCGATTTTTCTATCTCTCTCAACAAGGAGGATGAAAATTGCACAATTGAATTCTCACTCATGGTGGCTTAACCTAGGCGCCTAGCCCTAGGGCTTTTATAATTATTTTTAGAGCATTATTATAATTCTAAATTATAATAATAATGGCTTTCATGAATTGAATTTCAAATTATAATATTACCATAATATTAAATTTNCACAATTATTGAGACAAATGATGCAAAAAAAATTTGAAAATATTTTTCCTTTGAAAGTTGAGAATATTCCTAGAAATATTGAGTCCTCTTATGCTTCGTCTTCCATTTTAGAAAATGATGATTCGAATGAAAATTTGAGAAGAAGCAAAAGAGATAGAAAAGAAAAATCTTTTGGAGATGACTTTCATACTTTTCTAGTTGAAGATGAGCCTAGAAATTTTTATGAAGTTGTTTCTTCTCATGATGCTGATAAATGGGAAGAAGCTTTTAAAGCTAAGGTTGGTTTCTTAAATAAGAATAAAACATGGGTATTAGTTAATTTGCCTCAAGGAGCAAAACCAATTGGTTGTAAATGAGTTTTTAAAAGGTAACCTTTTCCTATGGTTTTATAGATAAATATAAAGCGAGGTTGGCAGCTAAAGGCAATATACAAAAGAAAATATTGATTATTTTGATGTTTTTTCTCTTGTGCCTAGTTTTTTTTTTCTGTGCGAATTTTGATTGCTTTACCATCAATTCACAATCTTTTTATTCATTAAATGGATGTGAAAATGATTTTATCTAAATGGTGATTTAAATGAAGAAATTTATTTGATACAACCTGAAGGGTTTAGTGTTACTGGTCAAGAGAATAAAATATATAAATTAGTGAAGTCATTGTATGGTTTAAAACAAGCACCCAAATAATGGCATGAGAAACTTAATCAAGTTTTGTTGAGTGGTAATTTCTCTTCTGTTGAAGTTGAAATATGTGTTTACACTAAAGTTGTAAATGATAATTGTGTTATTATATGCTGATTTTTGGTACAAGTATGAATATTTGAAACAAAATCTTTTCTTGCTTCTAATTTTGATATGAAAGATGTGGGTGAAGCAAAACTGATTCTGGGTGTTAAAATCATAAGAAATGAAATTGGTATCTTACTTTCTCAAGAACATTATGTTGAGAAGATTCTAAGAAAGTTTGAACAATATGATATATCTCCTTTGAGTACTCCTTATGATTCTAGTGTGCAATTAAAGAAAAATAGAGGAGATTCTGTGGCTCAATCTAAATATACACAAATTATTGAGAGTCTGTTGCTCTTAATGAATTATTCCAGGCCTGACATAGCTTATATTGTGTGTAGATTGAGCAGATATACTCATTGTCCAAACAATGAACGTTGGGAGACCTTGATAAGATTAAGATATTTGAGAGGTACCATAAACTATGGTATATTGTATAGTGGATTAAGATATTTGAGAGGTACCATAAACTATGGGAGACCTTGATAAGATTAAGATATTTGTTTGGTGGTGGTGTTGTCACATGGAAGTCAGTCAGACAAAGCATTATAACTAAATCCTTAAGGGATTATGAGTTTGTTGCTTTGGAGTTGGCTGGAACTGAGGTTGAGTGGTTGGAAAACTTCTTAGCAAATATCTCATTAGATGACAAACCAGTTCCATCCATTTCATTACATTATGATAGCCATTCAATGATAGCTTCAGCTAGAAATAAGATCTTTAATGGCAAAAGCAGACATATTCGATTGAGACACAATATAGTGAGGCAGCTGCTCAAAGATGGTGTGATCTCAATTGATTTTGTGAGGTTAGAGGTAAGTCTTGTGGATCCGTTTACTAAACCTCTGAGAAGAAAATATATTTTTGAAACATCGAGGCGAATGGGACTTAGGCCAACTTGAAATTAACCACGATGGCAACCCAACCTTTGTGATTGGTGATCCCATGAATAAGGTTCAATGGGAAGAACAAGTCGTCTATTAATTCTGATAGCACCAAATTAATATATCTCTTCCTATGGTGTGTGATAGTGCTATACTGCATTTTTTGTGAGGTTGTACATATATAGATACTTAATGATTTCATATTCCTACAGGATCGTATATAAATGCATATACACTTTAATGAAATCACCTCGATGAATGTGGAGTGGGCCGCTCCTATGAGATTCTGGAAAAATCTCTAGAGCATTCATTATGAAACAGGCATGCGCAAGGCCGTTGTAACACGTAAAAACATCGTTAATAGCAGAAATGTGGGGGTATAATCTAACTCTTAATACCTCTAGTATACAACAAGAGTTGTTGGTTCATAGATGCAGGCTTCACTGACATCTCTGTGTACTATGTGTTATTGGTCTAGGTCTAGTTCATAGTCGGAAAGACACTAGATACAATGGTTATGCCCATGAGTGAGACTCATGAGAAATGTGGTTCTTCATTTTACACATGTGGGGGATTGTTGGACCTAAGTCTAATATTTGGTGTGTAAAATAAGCCCATATTGCCTGCATAAAAGAGATCTGAGGGTTGAGGTTATTTTTGGTATATTATTTTATTAATTATTATAATTAATAAATATTTTATTAGACCTTATATATGTACATGGAAACCCTAGTTTCTAAATAGAAAGCAGCCTCCCTCTTTTGTATGAGAGTCTATAAGTTTTCTTCTATTATTCTGTATCCCTCTTTGTGTGATATTGAGGAAGATTTTGTTTAATCCTGTGAGAATGTCGATATTTAATTAGTGAGATACTGCAATATTTCTTAAGGACAGTGTCCTAAAAACGCGACTTGAAATTATTGTAAAAAATCCCCAACAATTCTGTCAATGTAGTCTTGTAGGTATTAGATATATTTCCTTTCATTTGTATTTTAGTTGTTTTCATTTTGTTAAAGTGCTCTATACAAAACACTTTTTATATAATATTTCATTCATTCGGAATATTAATAAAATTAGTTTTTCTCTCTTCTCTATACTTTCTAGTTTTCCTAGCACTTATGAAATATATATATATATATATATTTACAACAAAACATTATTAAATATAGGCCAAAGTGCAAATTTGGTTCTGTAACTTTGCTCCAGTGCCCAAATCAGTCCTGTAACTTTTTTTGTCTCGAATTTGGTCTTGTATCTTTCCTCCAGATCCCAAATCAATCCTATATCTTTTTTTGTCTCAGTTTTGGTCCCATATGTTTTGAAAATCTTCCACCTTTAGTCCTCTGTTTATTTTAAATTACAATTTAGTCCTAAAAACTTCAAGTCCCTTTCACTTTAGTCCCTGACTATCAAAATGAAAGTGAAAGAGCATCCCTGAAGATTCTCAAACCTTACATCTTGGTCCCTAATCCATGAATTCTTCATGAAATGGAATAGAAATGAAAAAAAACACATATTAAAAGCAAATGACAGAGAGACCAAAACTGAAAACGCAGAAAATTTAAAACCCACTGGAAAATGTACAGAAATCGCCGAGAAACTCAAAAACTCATCCAAAAACCCCAATTCTCACTGAAATCTCACTCAAATAATCGCCCTCAAATGCTTGAAGAAAGAATTTTTGAAAATCCAAACTTTTGAGGAGGGATGTGATAGAAGATTCCCTTACATTTGATGATTCCGATAGAGAAGTTCTGAAAACCCTTACATTTCTTCTATCACCTCCCTCCTCAAAAGTTTGGATTTTTTAAAATTCTTTTTTAAAGCATTTGAGGGCGATTATTTGAGTGATATTTCAGTGAGAATTGAGGTTTTTGGATGAGTTCTTAAGTTTCTCGGCGATTTCCGTACGTTTTTGGTGAGTTTGGGACATTTTTCGGTGGGTTTTAAATTTTCTGCGTTTTCAATTTTGGTCCCTTTGTCATTTGCTTTAATTTGTGTTCTTTTTGCATTTCTATTCCATTTCATAAAAAAATCATGGATTAGGGACCAAGATATAAGGTTTGAGAATCTTCAGGGATGCTTTTTCTCATTTATTTTGATAGTCAGGGACTAAAGTGAAAGGGACTTGAAGTTTTCAGGATTAAACTGTAATTTAAAATAGACAAAGGACTAACGGTGAGAGGTTTTCAAAACATATGGGACCAAAACTGAGACAAAAAAAGATATAGGACTTATTTGGGACCTAGAGCAAAGATACAGGACCAAATTCGAGACTAAAAAAGTTATATGACTGATTTGGGAATTGGAGCAAAGTTACAGGACCAAATTCGCAGGCCTTAAATATATATATTTACTAAATGTATCGGTCAGTTTTGTAAAATGGAAGAAAACAAATAATTTTTTTCAACACATCTTAGATGATATATTTTTTTGGATCAAACAAGTTGGACGATATTCTTTTGGTCAAAAAACTATTTGATTAGTTTCATTTTAGTAATAAAATTATTTTTTATTTCACTTTGGTTCTCAAACTTTTACATTTGTTATGTTTTGGCTTCCAAGAGATGATTTCATAATTCATATGGTTTTTGTGGTTATTTCTTATTTGGATAATTGAGATAGACTATTTCTCTCTTACATGTATCATAATTTTTCTGTTGACAAAGCGAGAAAGAAAATTCTTCAATCTTAGTAATATATTAGAGACAAAATTGAGATTGTTTTTTCATTCAAAGAGTGAAAATTTTTCTTTCTTTGTCTATTCACTTATTAATTATTATGACACGCATAAAAGATTAATTATTTTCAATTGTTGAGGTTAGAAAGAATGACAAAAACGAGACAAAACCACATTTTGGACTAATGGTGGAACAAATGTGAAAATTTGAAGATAAAAATGAAAGAAAAAATAATTTTGGAACCAAAAGTTAAACTAACCCCATAATTTAAGGACTAAAACGCGCATCTGACTTTTTTTTTTTTAGTTTTGTCAATAGTTAGATGATATTGAAATAAAAGTTTTAAAACCACACTTTCTAGCGTATTAAGAACTCACGAGCCCGAAAAGTTAAAAACTACTTCGAAGGCCCAAAAAACTTGAAGCCTAATTGATGAAACCGTTAGAAAGTTTTATACGTGCACGCCAATTTGCATGTAACTTTTGAATTGATTTAAAGTTGAAGATTATATTAAATTTTTATATTGATAAAAGAGTAAGTTTGGGACTATTTTGAGAAATTATAAAAATATGTAAGACTCATCTAAAATAAATAAATAAAATATTTAAGACCAATTTGAAATTACCTCATATAGGGAGAGTGAGTGTGGAGAGTGAGCTGAGTGGTGGTATTTTTTAATTTTTAATTATTTTTTGTATTTTTTTAAAGAAGTGGGGAGAGTGAGTGAGGAGAGAGAGTGGTGATATTTCTTTTTCTTTTTTAATTTTTTAATTCAATAATTTTGACCAACCATAAATGAGTGGAGCCATATAATATACTAGGGGCTTTACGTGCCCTAACGAGCACACAAATGTTAGGGATCAAAATGAAATTGATGGTAAACATTATGGACCCAAGTGAAGTTTTTGCCATATAATTAAAGATAATGGGCGGGGGTTGGTTTTTGGTTTTTTTCAAATTGTATATTTTAAATTATAAGATGTATTATGTTTAAAATAATTTATTTTAGACTATAGTTTAAAAGACTGACTACCAGAAAAGGGTGGAGCCATATAATATAAGATAAATTTGCTCACAAAAACTAATATATAAAAATAATTTTTAAAAAAGCAAAACAATTTACAAAAATTGAACAAGGGTCAGATAAAAAATATTAAGGTCAAAACCTCAAATTGGTCCCAAATATATGAGGTAGAATTTTAATTGGTCTTAAATTTTTATTTATTTTAGATTGGTATCATATATTTTCATAATTTCTCAAATTGGTTCAAACTTTACTTCTAATAATTTGACCTCATTTGCTAATGGTCAACTGGGTAGAGAAATAACTCTTCAAAAGTTAACACATAGTTTAAAACTTGTCACCTTTTGGACTTAAAATGAGAGAGAATTAACTAACTTTGCCAATTTGATTGTGAAGCGAGCGACTTGATTTTGAGATTTGATTTGACCTCGTTTGTTGACGGTCATAGCTGGATAAAGAAAGCATTTGTCAAAAGTAACTTGTAGCTTTAAATTTGTTGTATTTGAACTTGAAATGAGAGAAATATCATTAGTTTGGGGCCAATTTGAAAAATTATAGAAATATATAAGACCAATATGAAATAAATGAAACATTCAGAATCAATTTGAAATCTATTAAATACATTTGGGACCAATTTAAAATAGAGTAAATGTTCAAAAAAGTCAACAACATATTTTGATCCCTTATGTTTACCCGAAGTTTCGTTTTGGTCTCTATTTTTTTTTTCTTTTCTGTTTTGCTCCTTAATGTTTCCTAAAAGTTTCATTATTGGTCCCTCACTATTGAATATGGTTATTTTTATCTCGTTTCAAACTCGAATGCACTTAAAACAGAGTTATGAGTTAAATTTGGTAAGTTCTTTCTTTGCCCAACTAGAGTCATTGGTAAACAAACTCAAATCGAACATGAAATTGGGTTCGAAAATGAGTCGCTTGTTTCATGAATTTGATTATATCTCTCTCGTTTCAAGTCCGAATGCAACAAAATTGGAGCAACAAGTTACTCTTGATGAGTTATTTCTTTGCTTAGTTAAGACTGTTGGCAAACGAGGTCAAATAGTACTCCGAAAGTTAATATTGATGTTTTGACCAAACTCAGTTTTGTAGTACCATTTGACATTGTTTGCTAACAACTCTAACTAGATAAAGAAAGAACATATCAAAATTGATTTGTAATTTCGTTTTCGTTGCATTTAAACTTAAAGCAAGAGAGATATAACCAAATTCATGAACCGAGCAACCTATTTTCGGACCTAATTCCATGTCCGATTTGACTCTGTTTGTCGATGACTCCAACTAGACAATGAAAGAATTCATCAATTTCAACTTGTAACTCTAATTTAATCGTATTAAGGTTTGAAACGAAAGAATTGTGACCATATTCAATAGTTAGGTACCAATGATAATATTTTTCGGTAACATTAATGACCCAAACGAAATGAAAAAAACATTAGACCAAAACAAAACTTGGGCTAAACATTAGGGACTAAAATAGATTTTTGATCTATTAAAAAGTTAGATTAAAAGTTAAAACAACCCCTAAATAACCGAAGGGATTTACATACTACTGTGGGTCGAGAACTTCAAATTCGCTACTGAGAGAGAGAGAGAGAGAGAGATGCAGAAGAGAGAACAGGGCAAATCTGGTGGAGGCGGCTCCGGCTCCGGCTCGGCGGCGCCGCCGGCGAAGAGAGGCCGGCCTTTTGGTAGCAGTAGTACCAGTGCCGCCGCCGCCGCCGCAGCTGCCGCAGCCGCCGCTGATTCTGCCGCTCCGTCAACTATGCTCGGTCCATCCCTTCACGTCCATAGCTCATTCGCCGGTTAGTCTACGAGACTTTAACCTCTTTTTTTTTTTTCTCGTTTGGATATTTTTTTTCTCGTAATAATCTCCTAACGATGCAAGGGTTCCAAAATAATGTAAAAAGAAAAGATAGTTTCTTTTTGGAAAGAAACAAGGATTGTTTTAGTTTGAGTTCGTTGTAAATACTCAAACTCCCTTGTGGGCTTGGCGTTTTAGCAATTATGGAAGAAAGAACTTGAATTTCTGCATTCACTGAAGGGATTGTGTTTCACAAATGTGTTAGTTTGTCATGGAAAATCTGGCTATACTTTGTGATTTATGACCCAAATGCAATGTATAGATGTCCCGCTATGGAAGTTTAGGGTTACATTGTGGGACTTGTATGAACCCTAGTTTAGGGGAAAACCTCGTTTCTTTGAGTTGCCATGAAGGCTAATATAGCTTGTAGTGATGTGCTATATTACATTAAAGATATCAAATCTGTTTAATATATCTCAAGATGTAAACAGTATACTAATAGAAGCAATAAGTATATAAGATAAAATTGAACTCACTTTTAAAGCCTGACTCATGAAAACAATAGTCGTCTAAAGTTCATCTGAAATTAGGATTATAAGCCCTTAAGTTGTAAATTTGTCAACGTTAAAAGTTAGGAATATAAGCATCACCCTATAAGAGATCTAATTGCTTACTAATTAGTGTCAAATTTCTTGGAATTTATTTTTGGAAAGAATGTGAACTGACAGCATCATATAAGATTTCATTTGAAGTGTTAATAGGATGTCAAGAAAGTTAGGGTAAGGCGACAAAATCTTAAGGCATTCATCATTTGTTTTTCCTTTTTCCATCCGTAGTGTATGTGCAGAACAGACATCATCAATCATATCCGCATCTCATTTTGCTTCAATCACAATTATAGATAATTTATCTAGGCCTCTCTTTGACTTTCCCATTTTTGCCCCTCATAGCACTGTAGAACTTGTTTCTGTCCTCTATATTAGCTGGAGTTTTTAACAGTTCATATGTTTTTGTTGTTTTCATGGTTCAGAGTTCAAAGATGATGGATATTTTCCTTTGAACTGTTGGCTATGTGAAATTGTTTGGCAATTAACAGCAAATGCTTTGATACCTAACATTATTAATTGGTCTAAACTCTAAACTTTCTCTTTTAGATGGACAGTTCATATACATGAGGCAAGAGTTAACACAAAATATCCCTTTATACTTCTTAACCCTATACATGAAGAAATGAGGGCGTTAATTTTGATCAAACTATTTTATCAAGAAAGTAGTTAGTCAATTGCATGATGACAGGCTTACATAGAAGAGGACTACTGTTGCTTGAAGTGTCACAAAAATTTAGTTCCCTATCTTAAGAGTTAGGAAGGAATGCTTTTTAGCTATTCATTACAGAGATCAGAGCAACTTTATTGTTTTATTACAGTGCTTCGAAATGTGATTAGAAATGGCAGGATAAGTATGAACCATCTGTTTTGGCTTCATTCTTTGACTTCTTTCTCAAAGGTTGGCTATTGATAAGATCCTTGGAGGTCAAGTCAGGATGTTCTGGGGTAGCTATTTAATGTTTTGGATTTTGGAAATAAATCTGTGGAAAACTTGCTTTTCTTACTCTTTGGCTGTTATTACATTAACTTAATTTGTTCTTTTGCATTTTTTTTCTCATATATTCTTAGACCAAAACAATAAAAGAATTGTTCTGGCTCTCCAAAGTGGCCTGAAGAGTGAGCTGACCTGGGCATTGAACACTCTTACACTACTTTCGTTTAAAGAGAAGGATGACATGCGCAAAGAAGCAACTCCCCTAGCAAAAATTCCTGGTTTGCTTGATGCACTTCTCCAAGTTGTATGTCCTACCAATCTTTTTTTCAACTCTAGTTCTTGCGTTGATTTTGTTACTTAAAACTGTTTGAAGAGTTTCTTTCTTGTAAAAATTAAGACTTATAAGTTATAACTTCATTTATTTATCATCTCAAATGCAAAACACTTTTATTAATTTTATGATTGTGATGTGGGCTTATTTTCTCTGTGTATTGAAACAGATAGATGATTGGCGTGACATAGGACTCCCTAAAGAACTTATAAAGACACGTAGAGTCAGATCATTAGGTGCAAATTCACTTGTAACTGGATTTGGGAATGAGTATGAGGCATTGGGTGCAAGTATTACCCATCCCCACTCAGGGTAACTCTTTCATACACTAATGTCTTATAATGTTTGAGTTCCCAAATTTTGAATCGATCATATACCCTTTGGGGCAGTAAAGAGAAAATGAATCTGAATGTATGATAATGCTCTTATTTCAGCCTTGTATCTGGTGCTACTGGTACAGAATCAAGACAGCAGAGTGGCATGACAAAATCTCGTCTTTCAGAGTTGTGGTTTGATGAAGACTCTCTGTTTAATTTAGATGATGAAGGGAGAGCAGAAAAGCAGCAGTGTGCTGTAGCTGCCTCAAATATCATAAGGAACTTTTCTTTTATGCCAGACAATGAAGTTATCATGGCTCAACATCGGCATTGTTTGGAAACAGTCTTCCAATGCATTGAAGAATTCATCATAGGTGAGGATTGCTGTTGATTGAAGTTTAACTGCTTGTTTTCATTTTTCAATTTATGGTATTGTGGTCCAACAAATGTTAATTGTTTAAACTAATTACATTTGGGTTGATTTGCAATATTATTTATCCTAATCTGGACATGGTCAGGTGGACATTGTTTTGATAGACTTACAATAGTTGTGGATAAGAAAAAACAAATTCATCTAGTTATTTAAGCTGTTTGATCATACAGTATGCTTGTATGGAATTTAGCATCATCTTGCCTGGTTAAAATTGGATATTACAGCTGTTTGACAGAACTTCTTGACTATGTCCTCCTAAAGTTGGTTACCTTGGTGAGCATTTGGCAAACACTTAATAGCTTGAATATTTAAATAAAAGCAATTGGCTTATTAAACTTCAAGCCCTTCAGGAAGGAATATATAATAATCATAATAATGATTAAAAAAAGGGAATGTTTAATTGTTAAGTTGTTCTTAAAACAACTTAGAAGACTTAATGAGTGTATTGACTGAGGAGTTTGGTGCTGCTCCAAAATACCTAAAGGCAGATAAACTCAGTATGATATGTCTGAAACTTCAAAACAGTGAGTTGTATTTCATAGTAAGCTGTAACAACACTATAGCCTGCTGATAATTTTACTTTGAAGAGAATGGAGGAAAACTTTCTTCTTCCTGCATATGATTTTGAAGGTGGATGGTAATTATTTTTTGTTATATTTGAGTCATATGTTTAGGGCATAAAAAGTAAAAACCAAATATATAGAGCAAGATTACATCTTATTCATGATTCTTGACTAATAGGAAGTGGCAGGACTAGGCGCTAATATATTTTGTGAAGATAGCAGATTTTTTTATAAGGTTTGGTGTGAATATGATAGAATCTTTTGTGCTCATCTTGATAATCACTGCCTAATAAAATCAGGGTGCCATTTATTTAATTTCTCCCCTCAACCACTCTCTAATATCATTTAAAGTCAATAAATGATTTTAAGTGAAACTATAAGACAGACAATATGAATATGTGAAAAAGTTTCATTTCTTTTACCTGGTAGGTATCTTTAGATTTGCAAATGATCTAGGATAGTAATCCCTTTATCCCTCCCCATTCTTGGAAGGGGAGAAAAAGAATTGCTTTAGAATGTAGTTTTGACAGCTTATTGGTTGCCTAAATTATGTGATATAGTTATGTGTAACAGTCAATATTTGGAAAGAAAAAAAAAATCCCCGAAGCAAAGCGAGAATCTAGCTTGTGTTATCATGGAACGAGTGTAAAATCTTCACTCTAATGCATCTGTATAGTGTTTTCTTGTAAACCATTTCTGAAAAGTTCATAATGTTGATAGAGGATGAAGAACTTGTCACCAATGCACTAGAGACAATTGTTAACTTGGCTCCGCTATTGGACCTTCGAATATTTAGCTCATCCAAGCCATCATTTATCAAAATAACGTAAGTGATTTGGTCTATGGTCTGCTTTTATTTTTGTACCTTATGGTAATTCTGATTGATAATTTGTATTCCTAACAGAGAGAAACGGGCAGTTAAAGCCATAGTGGGTATGCTGGAATCTACAGTCAAAGCATGGCATTGTGCTGCTGCTGAATTACTTGGGCGTTTGATCATTAATCCTGACAATGAGCCATTCCTGCTTCCTTTCTTTCCACAGGTTAAAATCCTTCAATGTATCTGACCTAGATGTTAATGTCTTGCAATGCACACAAAAAACTAATCACTGGTTGATCAACGCAGATACACAAGCGGTTAGTTGATCTTATAAGCTTACCAGCATTCGATGCACAGGCAGCTGCTATTGGTGCACTCTATAACCTTGCCGAAGTTAATGTGGACTGCAGGCTGAAGATTGCTAGTGAAAGATGGTGATCTCTTTATTCTCTTCTAGATTTGTTTTGTGGATTAAATTACTCTATTGGTTTTCAGAGTTTCATACAATTCTTAATTTGGTCCCTATAGTGTAAAAGTTTGTAACTGGGTCCTTTTAGTTTTGGAGAAAAAAAATATAGTACCCCTCACTAAATGTTCAATGGACACTTTATGAAATTTTGATGACATGGCTAATTGTTTGCCATCATTGCGGCAAATATGCTTGATTCATGTTCACAAAAGGGGCAAAGGTAGATAATAATGTGAAATCAACTCATGTTCCATTTGATAACATCTAGGTTAAGTGGTTGGGATGNTCTCTCTTTCTCTTCTTCTCTCTCAAGTATGGAGATTCTCCTCCTTGAGTCCCTCTCTCTTGAATCCTAGATTCTGGGGTTCTATCAATCTGTATAGTGTTTTCTTGTAAACCATTTCTGAAAAGTTCATAATGTTGATAGAGGATGAAGAACTTGTCACCAATGCACTAGAGACAATTGTTAACTTGGCTCCGCTACTGGACCTTCGAATATTTAGCTCATCCAAGCCATCATTTATCAAAATAACGTAAGTGATTTGGTCTATGGTCTGCTTTTATTTGTGTACCTTATGGTAATTCTGATTGATAATTTGTATTCCTAACAGAGAGAAACGGGCAGTTAAAGCCATAGTGGGTATGCTGGAATCTACAGTCAAAGCATGGCATTGTGCTGCTGCTGAATTACTTGGGCGTTTGATCATTAATCCTGACAATGAGCCATTCCTGCTTCCTTTCTTTCCACAGGTTAAAATCCTTCAATGTATCTGACCTAGATGTTAATGTCTTGCAATGCACACAAAAAACTAATCACTGGTTGATCAACGCAGATACACAAGCGGTTAGTTGATCTTATAAGCTTACCAGCATTCGATGCACAGGCAGCTGCTATTGGTGCACTCTATAACCTTGCCGAAGTTAATGTGGACTGCAGGCTGAAGATTGCTAGTGAAAGATGGTGATCTCTTTATTCTCTTCTAGATTTGTTTTGTGGATTAAATTACTCTATTGGTTTTCAGAGTTTCATACAATTCTTAATTTGGTCCCTATAGTGTAAAAGTTTGTAACTGGGTCCTTTTAGTTTTGGAGAAAAAAAATATAGTACCCCTCACTAAATGTTCAATGGACACTTTATGAAATTTTGATGACATGGCTAATTGTTTGCCATCATTGCGGCAAATATGCTTGATTCATGTTCACAAAAGGGGCAAAGGTAGATAATAATGTGAAATCAACTCATGTTCCATTTGATAACATCTAGGTTAAGTGGTTGGGATGAGTTGGCATGCATAATGCATATTAGAAGTCTCAAGTTGATACACAGTTGGTCTGGTAAAAAAAATTTACAGGGAGAAAATTGAAAATTGAGGGAAATTCTAGAGAATAATAGAGGAATTTAACCCTTTAAAAAAATTATAGTAATGTGTCGTTTTGTTTAATGATATACTCATATACCCTAATCAAGATGTGATTTTCTTTGAACTGTCGCAAAGGAATTTGTCATATCACATTTATAAAACTAACTAGTTGCAAATCTTTGATCCCAGGGCGATAGATCGGCTGCTTAAAGTTATAAGGACACCGCATCCTGTTATGGAAGTTTGCCGTAAAGCTGCCTTGATCTTGGAAAGCCTTGTTTCGGAGCCACAAAACCGAACTTTATTGCTAACCTATGAGAATGCTTTTGCGGAGGTTCTTATGACAGACAGTAGATATTCCGATACATTTGCGAGGATACTTTATGAACTAACATCCAGACCCAACAACAAAGTAGCATCGGCTCGCGGCATATGGGGCATGTAAAACGAAACAGAACCAGTTGGTGATCATAGATTTATGCCTTTGGTTTTGAAACATGTTCAGATTCTAAATGTACATGTCTTCTGTGTCTTTAGTGTAAATTAGTCATCATCCTGAGTGTAAAAGGTGCCTTAAGGCAGAAAAGACGGAAGTGAATCCTTTGCATTCTCACTCTGCATTTTTTGTGCATTTTAGAGAGATAAAGAAAGAAATAGAGAGAGTGTGTGCATCCCACACATAAATTATTTTGTGGGATCCACACTTTCTCTCTCTACCTCTTGCTTTATCTCTTTAAAATGCACCAAAATATGTAGAGACCAAATGTAGAGGATCCGGATCCAAAAAAGACACTGTTTCTCTCCTGTTAAGAAGACAATTATATCATTAGGAACACTGCAATGGCAGATGTATGTAGAAGAGAACTTACGGAGTGTTCTAATGTTGTAGCTTAATATTTATGGAGTTATATAAAATATGTGCTCTTCTTTCAATTGATTTTAGAATTTTTCCTTCCTTTCTCATTTCTTTATGATAAACAAAGCCTAATTAAAAACTGTGTTTTTTGTGTACAAAATTTGTTCTCTTTTCTTTTCCTCAGATTAAACAGTAAATTACTCATTTTCTGTTGAAACTGCTTTCTTCTATATAGAAACTTCCCTCTAGAAACGAAGAAACTGATGGGTAAATTGTTGATGGCAGCTTAGTTTCTGCTTATACACTCTCACTATAGAAGTTCATGGCCAAGGTCTCAAATTGGTCCCTTATCTTTCATTTGTTTCAGATTAGTCTCATATATTTTCATAATATTTTAAATTGGCCCAAAAAAATACATTCGAGACATGATTTGACCTTATTTGCTAGAGATTTTAATTGAGCAGAGAAAGAACCTTTTAAGAGTTAGTACATAGCTTCAAATTCGTCGCATTCAGACTTCAAACAAGAGAAATATAACCAATTTCACTTGTTTGATTGTGAAACGAGTTACTCACTTTTGGGACTCGATTTGACCATTTGTTGATGGTCTCAAATTACTCGTTAAAAAAAACTCATAGCTCTGAATTCGTCGCATTGAAGCTTAAAATAAGAGAGATATAATCATATTAAGTATTTTTGAACCAATTTGAAATATCATGAAAACATGTAAGATAAAATCTGAAACAAATGAAAGATAAGGGACTGAAATAAAATCTATCCCATACATAAGGGACCAATTTGAGACTTTGGCCAAAGTTCAAACTCATATTAGAACAATTAGGAGGTGTGGAAGACAAATGGCTTAAACATCCTCATATCTTTAGGATTGGAGTTAAAGAGAGATAGGAATAAGAAGAGAAAGAAAATATGAATTTCATGAAATAAAAATATATAAGATTCACATTTTCTCTTTCTTTATTCTTTTCTCTTTCTTTTTCTCTCATACTCTACGAATTTGTGGGCCAATATATCGTTCACTTATTAGACTTAATACAATGAAGCGACTTCAACATAGAGAGTAGGGATCGGAGCCCAGAACTTAATAATGTACTTTGACATCTATTACATGAGAGGTGTCAAAACCCAACAGTAGTCTTGATATGAATTTGATTAAAATCTGTGGATTCAACTCAATGACGCACTTAAACAAGAAGAGATATTTTTGGAAGCAAAGATCTAGGAGTGGCTTAAGGAGGGTGATATAAACACAAAATTCTTTCACTCGGTTACTTCACATAGAAGAAATGGACAAATATGACAACATGCTTATTATTTCTTATGAGCTCACACATGTTCTAAAATAGAAGTGCTATGGGAAGAATGGCCATACGACTTTGAAACTCGATATGAGTAAAGCTTATGATTAGGTGGAGTGGAGTTTCTTAGAAGCGATCATGATCTAAACCGAGGTTTAACAACTAATGGATCAAATTACTTTTATAGAGTGTGTTTCTTTGGTCACGACTCAGGACTCACTCCGTTAATAATGATTAATGGAGAAGAATTAAGTGAAATTACTAAAACACTTAGAAATATTTAAATTTCTTCAAAATATTCTTTAAAAATATAAAATTTTAAAAATTATTTTTTTGACAATTTATTTTATTGGATTCATTGCAATGAGTAGGTTCTAGATATGCATTTTGTTTTTGAAAACTTTATCTTTATCAGTTATTATTTCTTACTTAAAAGTGTTATATTACGATGTCAAAATGAGAAGGTATGTGAAATTTTTGACTCCATTTATTCTTAAATTTTTTTCACAAACTTATAAAAATATGTAGATTTTAAATATAACAATTAAAATTTTAACCTAGCAAGTTCACTAATTTCTAAAAATTTTAAACTAAAAACTCCTAATATTAATTAAAACTAGTTTAAAAGTCTTTTTTTTTTGCCAAGTTTAAAAGTCTATTTAAAATACTAAGAACCTCTAATACTAATTTAAATCCACAAAAATTACACTTTAAAATTTTGGGATCCCACACTAGACATGACGAATATTGTGTTGATTAAAGTATTTATAGAGAAATGAGAAATAGAAACTAGGAGTGTACACAGATCGGTAAAACTCAGCCCCAGCGAAACTCAGGCCGAATCTCTGATTTTTTTTAAAAAAAAAAATTTAATATATTTAATTTAATAAAATATGACCAAACCATACAAATCTACTAAATCCATGTAATTAATAATAATGTTGAATTGGAACAACCATGAACCATTGTATACATACACTATTTCTGGAAAGCTCCAACCAAACCACCAAGAGTTATTTAAAGGCAAATATTTCATTTAATTAGTTCTTCACGGACTTTACTTCTATTTAACACAGTATAATTTATTATTTAAACTTTAATTAGTTGACTTACTATGTCAAATTGTCAATATATGTTTTGATTTTAGCTATATATAGTTTCACATCACTAATATAATTTGCATTTCTCAGCTTGACTAGTAGTAAAGGACATCCTCAAACGCTCATTAATCATAACTTACAATTACAATTAAGAAAGGTCAAAGGTCATTATCAACCAGCACATTAATTAAAGAATTAAAATTAAATGTTTATTATGGAAAATCATGTAACAAATATAATGTTGAATTGGAACAACAATTGTATACACACACTGTTTCAGGAAATCTCCAACGAAACCACCAATACAAAAGAAGAACAAATTAATAAACAAGTAGGGAGTAATTAAATAAATCTTACATTTTCAAACCCTGTCAAACGTAATCTTATCATATTTATATGTACTATTGTACTTTCACATAAATGAATCTATATACTAATTAATCAGAATCCCTCCCTTTAAAAAAAAAAAAAAGAGGTATACTCAATTTCAATCTTTCAACCCAATTAATTGGAAAAATATATTTTTAATCTTTAAATTTATCTTAGAAATATAATTTAGTCTCTCAATATCAAAACAATATTTTTCAATTCTTAATTTTTCACAAACATCAATTATTTATTCCTTACAAATAATTGAAATTTTTGGAAAAAAAATAAAAATTGAAAAATATTTTTTAATAAAGGACTAAAACCTTATTTTAATCCCTCATGTAATATATTTTTCTCAATTTGATCCTGACAAATGCTTATATTATCAAAGTTAGTCTCTCCATACAATTTTTAATAAAGTTAGTGATGTGACACTTTTAGATAATGATAAAAAATTAGTTCCTTCATCATCATTTAACAATTTCACATCACTAATTCCTTTAAAATTGAACGGAGGGACCAACCTAAATATTTGTGAGAGACCAATTTGAGAAAGAAAATTGAAAGAGGACCAAATTGAAAAAATAAGGTAATATGTGAGGGACTAAAATAGGATTTTAATCTTTAAAAATATAAGCTAACAGTTTAACCCTTGAAATATTCAAATGATACAATCTTCACTCTTTTAATTAGTTCATAAAATAGACTAAAAAAATATATAATTTAAATCTTTCAGAGACTAAACAATATATATACTTTAATCTTTGATGAACTAACTAATCAACTCCATAATTGAATTGCCAGTTTACTCATTTTTAATATTGAGAAACTAAATTATAATTTTAAAATAAATTTAAAGATTTTTAAAAAATAATAAGTTCCCTTATAATTGAATAATGAAAATGGACATATGCTTCTCTTCTCAACTAGAACCATTGTTGTTGTTGTTGTTAATGGCTTCCACTCTAGGCACGTGCACCGGAAACTCATGAATCTCATCCATCCATGGATTCTTCTCATTCTTCGGATCAACGGTCCTCAACGCACGCCACACCGCACTATTACACTTAAACCCAGAACCAAACGCAATCTGCCACGTGCGATCTCCTTTCTTAATTCTCCCTTTAGCTTCAGTATATGCCAATTCATACCAAAGGGAACTACTAGAAGTATTCCCAAACCTATAAAGTGTCATTCTAGAAGGTTCCATATGCCAATTGGAAAGTTCTAGATTCTTCTCTAGTTCATCCAAAACGGCTCTTCCTCCCGCGTGAATACAAAAATGTTCAAAGGCGAGCTTGAAATCTGGAATGTAGGGTTTGATTTTGTTCATTTTGAGGACTTTTCTTGCAATTAGGGTTACAAAAAAAAGGAACTGTTCTGACATTGGGAGGACAAGAGGGCCTAGGGTGGTGATGTTTGTTTTTAGGGCTTCGCCCGCGACCGCCATGAGGTCTTTCGAAAGCGACACGCCAATGCGGCGGCTTTTGATGGCTGAGGTGGTCGAGGTGGCCGAGGTGGTGGAGGTGATCTCAGATTCGTCTTCTTGTTGGAAGACGCAAGAGTAGGATTTGTCGTCGGAGCCTTTGTGAGTGCGGACGGTATGGAGGAGTTGGTACTTGGAACGGTGGCGATCGTGGCGGCGGTTGGAGAGGAGGATGGCGGCGCCACCCATGCGGAAGAGGCAGTTGGAGACGAGCATAGAGCGGTTGTTGCCGAAGTACCAATTGAGAGTGATGTTCTCTGTGCTTACTACTAGAGCGTATGAATTGGGGTTCACCTACATACATATATCTAACATTAGTATTGAATGAATTTAGTGAAAGTTGGTTTTCATGTTATTTTCACGTTTTGATTTGTTTTAAAATAAGCACATAAAAATAGGAAGAGTAACAATGTAATGCCAAAAAAAACAAAAATTATGTAATGTGTAGACATGTGTTGAAGAGGATTTGGATTCTATGCATTTTATTTTCTGCATTTTGTGTGAGTATTTTAGAAAAATATAAGAAAAAAAATGAGTCTCACAACAAAATAAATATATAGAATAAATATTTTTTGAGAAAATTTATTTTTTTATTCTTGAATTATTACTGAGTCAACAATTTAGTCGGTCAATTATAAAAAAATATAAATTAGTCCTTTAAAATTTTACACCGCTGTCAACCTCTTTTGGTCCTTGAATTTTAGCAAAATACGAATAAGTTTCTAAATTTTACACCACTGTCAATTTTTTGGTTCCTGAGTGTGGTGTAAAGATCCACAACGGTTAACAGCCCGGAAACTAAAAGGTTGACTATGGTATAAAATTCAGGGACTAATTTGTATTTTCTTATTATTTAAGGATCAAAAAGTTGATAATGGTGTAAAATTCAGGGATTGATTCATATTTTCTTACAATTCAAGGACCAAAAAGTTGACAATGATGTAAAATTTAAGGACTGATTCATATTTTCCTACGGTCAGGAACTAAATCGTTGACTCAGTAATAATTTAAGGAAAAAAAAGTAAGTTTTCTCTATTTTCTCTCTTTATATCTCTTTGAAATGTACACAAAAAATAGACAACAAAAATATAGAAAATTCACTCCCTTTGGAAGAAGGAAAAGGGGAACAAGAGTTTTAATTAGGGTTGGGAGATGTGTAGTTGGTGGACAGGGAATTAAGAGTTAGGGGAAATGGAAGTGGAAGTAATAATAAGAAAGCATATTAATTGGGGTGGCTAACCTAACTAAACTGCCAGCAACAGCAAATAGCTAGCTGGGCTTTGAAAATTTATGGAGCAACATGTGGACAACTGGACATGTCACTTTCACCAAAATGTTTTAATCACATTCCAATTTGGTCCCACATGTCTCTCTCCTAAGGTTTCAATTTGCCCATCTCATATACAGATCCTTTGGGCTCCATGCTTTCTTTTCACATCATCACCAAAATTCACAAAATCACCCCTTCTCTCAATTCTCACTATCAAACTAGTCAATCTTCTCATCAACTCAAGCTACCTATTCCACATCATAACTATAAATATGTGTGTGTATGTAAATATATACATTATAAAACATTTCACCCAACACAACTTTGATGTCTTCGATGATCAAATATTAAGGGGAAAATATAGTAATTTTAGTTTAATTGTTGATTTTTAAAATTATTTGATAAAATATCAAAGGACAAAGAAAATAGTGAGAAAAAGTTAAATAATTTTTATATTATATTGAAATGAAATAAAAATGAGAAATTATAAAAAAAAATAAACATGTTTTGTTCATTATTTTATTATTTTTAAATATAATAAAAATAATAATAACAATACATTTATTTATTCTCTTCAAATGGTTCTAAATTTTCTTATGGTTTTAAATTTTATAATATCAATATTTACATGTCCTATACAGGTATAGATCGATTAATCCATTTGATATATATATAGAGATCACAGTCTTAATTTGTTTTCTTTTTTTAATTTTAATTTTAATTCAATTATTACACAAAAATGACGAAAATATGGATTCTTAAAGCAATAAAAAACACAATGGTGAAACCTAACAATTTAATTCCTAAAATATTATTAAGCTAACAATCCAGTCCATAAAAAAGATTAAAATATGCAATTCAATCCCTGAAGCATTAAATTGATAGTCTATGAAAAAGGCTAATAATAAATATATTATTTTGATATTTCAGGGACTAAACCGTGTAATTCAATCTTTCAGCCTCAGGGATTAAGTTGTCAGCTTAATAATCTTTTAGGGACCAAATTATTAGTTTTCTCAAAAAATCAAATAGAGTAATTAAAATGAGAAGAATTAAATTTAAACCTGAAGTAGCTTTTTGGCAAGGTCAATAGAGATAAGTCCAGCACTACATCCCATACCACCAAGATTATAACTCAGCACATTGCCTCTCAGCTTATAATGATTAACAATCATAGCAGAAAGCGAAGGCGTAGGATTAAACAAGCTACAATTCACCACAAGAATCCCAATATCCTTAGCCTTCACTCCCGTTTTCTCCAACAACCCATCAATGGCTCCAAACATAACTTCCTCCGCTTCCTTCCTCGCCTCCGCCATGCACGGATTCGGTGGCACGCGTAACACGGCGGGCGGCAAGTACGTCTTTTGTCCGAGCCCGGAACGTTCTAGAATCTTCTTTTGGAAGCCGAGGTTTTCGTCGGTGAAGGTTCCGGTTATTGAGGAGCGTTGCATGAAGATTTCGCGCGTGCACATTTTCTCGGGATTGGGTTTGTAGCAATGGAAGTCGAGGAGGAAGACAGGGCGAGGGCGGCTCATAAAGTAGAGTGTGAGGAGGAAAACGAGGAGCGCGGTGGCCGCAGTGAGGCCTGGGAGATGACTGACATGGATGGCAATGTCATAGAGATCTTGAAGGGAGAGGGTTGAGAGATGGGCGAAAGCCGCAGCAAGTATGGGTATGAGGATTAAGTACATGGCTTTGGAGATGAGATAGTGGTAGCCGAGTTTTACGTATTTGAGGCGAACGGAAAGAAGAAAATTGGGTAGTTTTGGAGCCTCCACGGAGATCGATGATGATCTTTCAGGGTGATCGTGACCGTGATCGTGGTGATGTTGATGTTGATTGGATGCCATGGTGATATTTAGGCCTAATTTAGAGATTGACTCTTACTCTAGTTATCAGAGGAGTTGCTCTGTAGAAAAGTTTAACAGGAATGGCCCTGTAAAAAATACTCCGACAAACCCTTATTTTAGTTATCAAAGGGGTTGCTTGAACATGAAAAGAGTGGTGATTGCAAGAAGGCTTTACAAGAATGGCCTTGCAAAACTCCGACAAACCTTTACTTTAGTTATCCAGGAGTTGCTGGAACATGAAGGAGAGCAATAGTTACAAAATGATTATAGAGAGATGACTCTGTGAAAAATACTCCGACGATCAAATTAATACGATAATGAAGAGTTGTATATATATATATATGTATGGGTGTATGCATGTATATAAAGTGATGATGAATGGTGAGTGTTTTGAGGAAAATGATGAGGGAGGGAGATATAAATGGAGGGAGGGAGGAGAAAAGTGGATGCAACTACCCCAACGAACTTTTAATTACGAGGGGATACGGAACTGCAGGGAGGGCCATATGGGAATTTTAAAATTATAAAAAAATATAATATATATATACATATGGAGAAATCAGTCAAAATGAGACGCGATGTAATTAATAACTTGCTTGTCCATGATATTTTTCTATTTTGTTATTTTATATTTTTAACTGATATTTTAGAGTTTAAATTTTCATAAAACTTATTATTTGGTTCTGAATTTATGTCGAGTTAACTAATTAATCTCTAAATGATCAAAATATACAATTTGATTTCTGAAATATTTCAATCAATTATCAACTATTTAATTAGTCTTTAATGACAATTTGATCTCTGAATTTGACCTTGTTTATTTATTTTGGCCCGAGACCTCGTTTGTTAATTGCTCCAATTAAATAGAAAAAATATTAATAAAAAACAACAATTAGCTCTAAACTCGTTATGTTTGAACTTAAAATGAGAGAAATATGACCACGTTCAATAGTTTGATACTAAAATATAATTAAATGGAAACATTTAGAACAAATATGAAACTTTTGAAATATTTAGGACCAAAATGAACTTAAGAACAAATATTTAAGACCAATTTGAGTATTTGACCAGAAAAATAGTATTGATATTTGATAATTTATACTATCATAATTTATTTGATTAAAAACTTTTTGATCAATCTTATTTTCTTATTAATTTTTTTACACAAAATTATTTATTGAAAGAGGACGCAATATATGTTGTTTGGTAATTGGTGGTGTGCTACAGAAAGCAAGACGGATAGAATAGAATAGAATACTCAATATTACTGTACACTCTACGCGTTCTTCGAGTGAATCTAAGCCGTTGGATCATTGGCTTTCTCTCTCTATGGAGATTGCAATTTGCACACTTCTATTCGAGACGCTGGAGTATTAAATATTATTATTCTCGAGAAATGAATGCTTTTTGTGGAATTTTTTTGGTCTAATATAATTGGTCAACGGTTTTGGACTTACCGGCCCTAAAACCTCTACTTCGCGAGAGAAAATTGTCTTCGTTGTGAGAGTTTTTCTAAGCGAAACTTTGGGGCATTGTTGTCTCATGCTGTGGTGGTCCTTCCTTTGATTATAGAGTTTTGTGGCGATGGCGTTCTGGATCGGGGTTGCCACGGCGGCATTATGTGGCGACGAATCTGGACTAGGTATTCCACGGCGGCTTCTGGTTTTCACAGTGGCTTTTGGGTTTGGTCCTGATTTTTGTGTGCTCTTCCATGGCATTGTTTCGTTTTATTATCTTATTATTGTTGCTTTTAGTCTGTTTATGTCTTTTTTTAGAACAATTATTGGGGTTGTCTGATGTCCTGTTTGGAAGGGTTTGTCTTCTTTAGATGACTTTATTTATGTTTCTTATTTTTTAGATGGTTGTAGCTTTAGTTGGGTCCCTAGATCCGCTAACTTGGCAGTTGATTATCTTGCCAATTTGTCTAAAACGAGAATAGATCCTCTTGGATGGGTTGTAAACCCCACCTTCGTCAGTTGATATCCTGTCTAGTGTTGTTGTTTATGCTAGGGTGGGATTGACTATTTTTACTTTATTTTTGTTTGTATTGTGCTTGGTTTTACCTTACTTTTGAATGAATTATGTTTCAGGCCAAGAAAAAAAAATGTTTTGTGGACTTCATGATACATTATTAATTAAATAATTACTTAATTTGTTTTTACCAAATCATTCATGAAAACATAAAATTACATTCAAATAAGGATATACATATAAAAAATAAAATTAGAAAGATGAAAATAAATTATATATTTTAAAATAGAAATTTAAATAATAATAATAATAAGGGTAAGTATACCATTTTATAATTTCATAAAACATATGCAACATACGTTGAAAATGTACATACGTTGAAAAACAATAGAACATTATCCTATAATAACATGACTATTTTTAGAATTGAAAATATCATTTGTCCAAACATTGTAATTAATGGATATATCATATCTCTACGATATCGTCTTATTCTTAGAGTACGTCTCACATCCCTAATAAGTATATATAAAGCACATGCATGCATGTTATATCACACGCTGTTTGGTGACCGATAAATAACACAATATGGGTACATATAGCTTTCGCCTTTCGGTCAACTCCTATCATTTTTCTTTTTATTTTATTTTTGCCAAACGAAGCATTATTATTTGTCAAAAAAGAAAAAAAAAAGAAGTTTAAGTGTATTAAGTTTTTGCATCATAGTCCATAGAAGAAGCATTAATAATTATTCAAACTACATTTTTAGTCTCATATATTTTGTTCATGACTAAATTTGGTAATGTATTCTTTTTGTTGCATTTTTTGTTACATTGTCGAATTAGTCTCGTACATATGTTTGTAAAAGATTTTATATTGTGGGACTAATGAATCTTTTTATAAAGATATATGACCAAATTTAAAAAAAAAATATAGGATCAATTATACACCTAATAAAAAAATTATGCGATTAAAAGTGTAGCAAAAAATTAAAAGAGTAAATTATGACCTGAACAAAAAAAATATAAAATTAAAAGTGAACTTTGGCTAATAATTTATTATCATGTCAATTGACAATTTAGTTATATCTTATATTATATGGCTCCACCCTTCTCTGGTCGTCCATGTTTAAAACTATAGTCTATGAAATTAAAAATAAGAGAAAATTTACTATTTGATCTTTCTTTCTTTACTAAGTTAATAATTTAGTCCCTTATTTATTCTACATACATATTTGCGTGCCCGTGAGGGCACGCAAAGCCCCCTAGTGATATATATGTGTGGCACATAATCGTTTATCTTTTAGTTTTGTCCTTTTATTTTGGTAGCTTTCCTTAACGCTCCTTTTGGGAAATAGGTTGATAAACGGTATTCCATCTACTGTGTGAGTGTGTCTAAATTAAAAATAACCAAAGTTAATTATATATGTCTGACATATAGTATATTAGAAAACAGGGTGGACAATCACCATCGACTGATTTAATTATTTTTAATAATGATCAATTTCCACCAGCAACTTTTTGTAATCAAAGAGTATTTATTGCACCTATTTTGTCGTTCGTAATTAAAATAAATATTAAAAATTTAGTTAGTGGATTTAACAGTAGCTTCATATAAACCTATACTACCTGTAAACAGTTTTCCAAAAATTTAAAATGTTAATATATATTTATATTATATTTTAAAATATAATAAAAAATAGTGAGACGTTATTTAATTTTCTACCTTGCATTACTTATTTATCATCCACTTTTATTTTTAATGGGAAAAACTATTATTTTATATTTGAATTTACATTAATTTTTAATTTCATTCTCAAAGTTTTTTTTATTGTTAATCTCATCCATCAAATTTAATATTTTAGTCAATTTTAGTATTTTATTAATTTCATCTAATAAACTAATGAAAAATTCCATGTAGCTTATGACATATAATATTACATTGTTTGAAAAATAAATTAAATCCTGATTCAGATTAAAAAATTATACGTTGAATTTGTCGTTAATTCATTAGATGTAGTTAATATAAATGATGAAATTAATCAATATATAAAACTTTAGGGAAAAAATTAACAATAAAATTAATGTAAAATTTGAAAAAAAAAATTCCTTATTGATTTCAATGCATGACTTGAGAGCTACTAATTAAAGATCATAATACTTCACTACTAGTGACTTTAACATATATATATATATATATATATATTTTCTAGACTTTAAGATTATTAAGAATATTAATTCTTTTGAAATTGTTTTATATGAAATTTTGTTCATTAAACTGATTTTTTTGTAATAATTTATAAATAAAAATAGACATAAGCATTCTCAATACCCCTAGGAGGCGTTTGGTATGCAGATTGAAAAAATAGTCCCGGGATTATGAGTTCCGGACTAAAGTAACCCCGCGTTTGGTACGTGGATTGAAAAATTAGTCTCGAGAATATTGTATTCCTAGGAATAGCATAATTTCCTAAAATAGCTATTTTTTAATCCTATCCTAGGGGGTGGGATTAGTCTAATCTCATGACATGGGATTATTTTTTCCATGACTATGTTACCCCTAATTAATTAATTCTTTCTCTACAAACCCTTGTCACTTTTCATCTTTGTCATTTTACAACTCTCTGTTGAGTGAGACCTTTTTAGACAATTTTATTATGTTGAGAATTATGGACATTGCGCTATGAAATAGTATTTTTTTTTCATGAATCTATTAATGAAATTTAAAAATTTTAATTATGATATAATTATTTCTTTATGATATAGTATTTTTCTCATGAATTTTTTTGAAGAATTTCTACATTTAATAAACTATTAGTTGAGAATAAAAGTCAAGGGCATATTTGTAAAAGTATTAATTATTCCCTGGAATATCAAAGTTGAACCAAACACAAGATTGTAACATTATATTCCTGGGAATATTGCAAAATAATCCTAGGATTATTTTAACTCATCCAAACAGATATTCTTATAATTTTGGAAATTTTATTTCTAGGAATCACATTCTTATAATAATCCGTGTACCAAAATGTAAAATTGTTAACGAATAATTATATCTTCGAACATTTTTGAGTCAAACAGATATTCTTGAGTTTGAGGTATATTCCTAATTTTTTTTATTAATTATATCTTCGAACATTTTCACATTTAATTGAATTACATCCCATGACTCAACGTCATTTAAATTATTAACGAATAATATTGACGTCAATATTTGAAGTGTACAATTGACACAAAATGTAAAATTTTTAGATACAACTGATCCATATGTTTATTGTAATTTATGTTGATATAAATCATTTATTGTAATTTCAATAAAATATAAAACTATATCAAATTTGTAATTACATATTTCAAAAATTGAATCATATAATTTCCTCATTTAAACATTATATAGAGACATATGTCATTTTTCAAAAAATAATCATTAATTTATTCTTAAAAAATAAAAAGTTATAGATGATCTCTGATATTAGAAAATTCAAATTAATTGGTAGAATGCAAAAATATTTAGAAAACATGTACATGTAATCATATAAGAATCTTTATTTTACTTTTGAAGTATTCTTCTTGTTTTATGCTATGGATTTTCATGTTAACGACATCACTGCTTTTAAAATCAAAATAATCATTAATTACATATGTATTATTTCAAAATATTTTTTGAATGAATTCAATTTGAATTATTCAAAACCTTTTTGGTTTCTAAATAATATAATGTTGCTTTGATTGTTGGGAATTCAGGGCGCCTAAGGCAGCTGAAGCATGTAAAAACTGTAAATTAAAATTTTAAACGCCTAGGTCTTAGAATTCCCGAACGGATCCGCTAGCTGAATTTAAAACCTTTGGTTAGTGGTATAACTCACGAGTTTCAATCGGTTTAGTTGAACGGGGCGTTTCCTAGAAGTCCACGTGACGCGTCCTTCCTCCGCCGGTAATCCACACGAACAGTTTCGGAGATGCCTAGGTGCTAGCCTCCTTCACTTCTCAAGTGAATCCGGAACCTTTATCTACGGTGTTCTTTAACTTCAAGAACTCTTCTTGAATTATCAAGAACTGTTTGGCGCCTTGATCAAGAATCTGATTCTTGATCCCACACAACCTTGTCACACAATATTAAACTCTTTAATATTATGCGCCACTTTCTCTCTCTAGGAAAGCAAGGATGCGATTTTCTCTCTCTCTCCTCACCAAAGAAAAATCGAATTTTTCCTTTGAGAAAAGCTAGGCTAAGTCGACTTTCAATATGTGCATGAGGCTCTCACCCTTTTGTGATTTCACTCTCAAGAATCCAATTCTTGTGTGTTATCTCTCTCTAACCTAGAGCAAAAATCGAAATTTCTCTCTTTGTTAGATCTCCTATAAAAGTCGACTTTCATGGCTTATATTTATAGGGTTTGGGGACTTTGATAATTATAATTTAGGAAACCCTAAAATCATATAATTATCAAACCATAAGATTATGATATCTTAATATCAAGATTTTATGACTTGATTTACAATTTATAATATTACCTTAATATTAGAATTGGAATCAAAATGCAATCTTGGAGAATCAATTTGGAAGATCAAATCTTCCTAAATCTCTCTCTCCTCATGCGCCATCTCCCCTCTTAATTTGTTGGAATTTAATAAATTAAAATAACTAACTAACTCTTAGGAAGTTATAACTAATTTATTATTTTCCAACAATATTGAATTAAAGAATTACCATAATATCTTTAAGTCAATCTCACCAAATCTCAAACTCTAGTTTATTGAATTAAAATATTACATTAATATTTTAAATCCAATTGGACTAGGATTTTCGACTTGCCCTATAAGTCATGAATTAAAATATTACTTTAATATATTTAATTCATCCATTTGAAATCTAGATCAAATCTCATTTGAATTTCAAATTTCAAGCCATGACTTTAATTAATAAAACATTTTTATTAATTAAATTCCTTGTAAATATGAGGCGCCAACCTCATCCTATTTAGTCCTAATATTAGTGAATTTAATAAATTAATAATTTCCTAACTCTTAGGAACATTATCTAATTTATAATTCCCCTAATATTATAAATAGGAATATAATTGTAAATAGCCTAATCCAATTATCTATTTAACAATTATCATATATATATTTATATTTGTCTCACAAATCTAAATATAATATATCTGTAGATAATTAATTCAAGACAAGACTTTATGTCCCACAATAAGTTATGTCTCAAACGGTGTCACAAATGTGACCCACGAATTAGGGTTAACTCGTGTTCCAGCTTGGCATCTGGTTCCTGCTCGTGTGTGACCCAGCAGGCCCCACGTGAAGTTGGCAGTAAATCATCTCATGACTTACAAGTCGAGAGCGGACTCTAGCAAGCCATCACGACTACCCAAAACACGTGAGTTATCGTTTAACCCCTAAACGACTTAACCTTAGTACCATCTTGTCCAGATCCCTTTTTGTCCTACGATATTTTGGTAAGGATCAGGCATGGGAAAGTCATCCAAAATCCAAACCTCAACTTTCTCGATTCCTGAGTAAGTCCCAATTTCCAGTGTGGCCACACATTCCTTGGACAGACTCATCGAGGGGCCTAGTTAATATATCTCCCATCTCTATGAGAGACAAAATTCCATCTTGGCCAACCACATTCCTCAGCACGACAATCAACCAAACCCGTACTCAGCCCTTATGGCTACCCTGTTACGAGTAACGTTAGACTAAGCCAAAGTTTGACAACTGTAATGCCGGAATAGTCAAGACCTCAGGTCTAAGGGCATCATGACAAATTGTACAGGAGAGACCAGCTAATGACTGAACCCATGCAGAACTCTCCGGGTCGGTCCAGCAATTTGTAACTCCTTACATAATTGCACCATGACTCTCGTCCCAACATCTAGTGCGTGCATCTTCATGCACCGAGGTCAGGCTGGTCTTGGTTCAATTCAAGTTCCCACTCGAATGAGCGACCAGGGACAATTTAGATTAACTATCTCATAATTAATCATGGACTGTTATCATAGTAAACATGCTAATAATATGATAACCATTAATTTATCTCCATAAATTAATTGATATGTTCCAAACATATCTATAGGATGATTGACCATAGGGCATAATCTCCATCATTGATACCATTTAGGGGTTTGTGGGGTAGGGTTGATTGGGTTGAAATTTTGTTTAGGGCGCGAATGAGTGATGGTATGGATAAACAAAAATTATTATAACTCAAACCAAAAAGTAATGGTTGGATTGGGTTGGATCACGGGTTGACCCATGCATTCCAATTTACAAATATTTTCTTTTTTCAAAAATATATTTCACTCAATATTTATTTGTCTTTCAATAATTCTTTTTAATGCAAATTTTAATGAAAAATTTTATTATTTTGTCATGTAAATATAAAAGTCAATAATATGATCAAAATTTGTGAAAATCATATACTCATATTTAAAATAAGTTGAAAAAATTGAAATTAGTGTGCAATACATACAATAAGTTAAATATTAACATTTTCAATTAAGTAATGCCTTATGTTATGAGTTAAACTATATTAAATAACACTAGAATTTTGAAATTCATAGCCTAACCGAAAACCCTTGCAGATTTATTTTTTCGGACCAAACCAACTAATTAGCCAAAACTAAACCAAACCAAACTTGCGTTGAATTAAGTTTAGTGGGTTGACCCAAATCACTGAACAACCCCAACACCACCTACATATATTTGAGATCCTGTCTACTAATACTATATATATA
>QANZ01023763.1:0-31976 GCA_003254925.1 Chamaecrista fasciculata
TTCATCAGAGTATATTCTCTGCCCAAGCAAGCTTTTACCAAATCTTTTTGTTTACTTCCATATCTGGATTTTGTTAAAGCTGCAGGATGGCTCTTGGACCTATCAAATGGGGTGGAAAGCTCATGTTGGATGGCTTTGCCTAGTCGGAAGGACTTGAAAGCCTCTGAAAACTCATTGACGGAAATATAACGATATGGTCTTTCTTCACTGGTCCAGTATTGTCTCTGATCCATTTTTGATGTGACCTATAGGAATATGATTTATGATAGCAAGATAACAAAAATGAGTAAATATATCGAACAACTGCATTTGAAGAAATTATTTAGCCATTCAAAAATTAGTATTTCAGTGTATGTTGAGTTGTGAGTCATGTTATTATATGTATAACTTTGCCCCAGTACTTGAAATTATAAACAGAGTATTCAAATGAATTAGAACAATAGGAATAGTTTTAAATTGAAAACAATAGAAAAAGAGACAACTGATTGAGTATCATTGATAACTTACTTCCTGCAGATAGTCAGCAACACCTTTTCTCTCAGGACATTTGAAACCCATGAATTCAAAAAACTCAAGTACTTGTTCACGGGGGCCTTGGTACACAATTTGTCCCTCAGCGAGAAGAATAACATCATCGAAAAGCTCAAAAGTTTCGGGTGGAGGTTGGAGAAGAGAGATGAGAGCAGACTTGCTAAATATGTGGATGGATTGCTTGATTGAATTGACTATCTGAAACGTTGTTGAGCTATCAAGGCCAGTAGAAATGTTGTCCATGAAGAGTGCATTCACAGGACCAACGAGCATTTCTCCTGTTTTAATAAATAAAAAACTTAATATTCATTCATAAAAAATCATAGTAAATTTTCGTACAACACTGACCTGTAGTAACTCGCTTCTTTTGTCCTCCTGATATTCCTCGTTTCATATCATTTCCTACAATGGTATCAGCACAAACATCCAATCCCAAAATCTGTCCAGAAAAACATTGCAGGCGGATATTGAGCAAAATATAGGATTAATTAGGGTACAAATTAAGTTTTACGTTTATACCTTCAGAGTGTAGGCAGTGATAATGTCTTCCTTCCTTCCACTCAACACTGATGCCTATCAAGGAATTTTGTGAAAATTTTCAGGTAATATGCATTTCATAGCAACAACTATGATGCTTTTAGTAAGGAGCACAAGTCTTTGGAGGAACCACACCCCAAAAACTAGTTACTTGTTGAGATTGGAGAACTTAAGGCCTTATATGTCATCTTAAACTTGTTGAGATTGTAGAACTTAAGGCCTTATATGTCATCTTAAACTTAACGTAAGACTCGTTACATCTTCTTATATATGCTTTACATACCTTCATTAAAGCGTCAATATATGGATCTGGAGTTATATTTAACTGTTTCTCTCTTCTCAGAAGTTCAGTGAGCATTTCTAAAAAAGTGTAGAAAAGAAATTATCAAGATTCCATTTAATGCTATTTAGATTAAAAGCTGTAGAACTTTTAAGTTTTAACTTACCATAACCTGTGCCAACACCTTGGCATTTTGCAGAGAAGGTCAAAGTTTCTCTAACTGTCAATAAAGGAGTGTGCACATCGTACTGACTGATATAGGCTGAGGTTCTTGGTGCCTTAAACTCATGCAACTCATGACCATTGTATGTTATTCTTCCCGTCACCTATAATTTAGGATCCCGTTTCAGATTTAGAACAAGCACAGAACAAAAAACCAAATAAAAGAAGGACTCTAATTTAGTAAATCATATGAACATTCATCATTTACCTTCAAATTTGAATCAAGCTTTCCAGCTAAAGCTTGTAACAAGGTGCTCTTTCCAGAGCCTGGTGGTCCTAATAGCAAAGTCAACCTACAAAGTAGAAGTTGTAAAATTTCATGAGGTCTAAAAATTAAGTACACTAACATGAATATGAACATAGTGATATGACATGCTAAAATGTCATGGAGAATTTGTCACTAATGTGCATCTATGTGATATGTGTTAGGCAGACATATATTTCTTATGCATTAACTAAGGTGGGGCGCAATTGTCCATGACCGAGGTTTTGTTATAAAATTAAATCATAGCTGAATTATGATGTTTGGATGTCTCCACCATGAGTCAAAGAAATAAATACAGTTACACTTTAGCTATAACTTTTGGCCTAATGATAATTGATAAATGCTTTATCCAACAATTATTATAAAAGTTAATGTCATAGATTTGATTTCCAACCAAACAATTGTTAAGGGAGAGATTGTTGGCATAGAGACAATGGGCCAGTGGGGCCACCACCTCCTGAAATTTTACCAATTATTATATACTATATAATGTCTAGTCCTAATTTTTCTCAACGGCCCCGTCACCTTTGTACTAATATGCAGTGTTGTGGGACCTGGACCGGACCGGCCGGTTCGAATTAAGTGTCCCCACTCCTCTTTATTCTCTTCAATATTTTACATTTTGGTCAATTTTATCCTTTGCTCTTACTTTAGTCAAATATTAACAATAGGATCTACGTGACTAATTATATATCATGTAAAATTGATAAAAAAAAGAGACTCAAATCTTAACTCGGATTGAAAAATAGGATCAAGTCTGTTGTTAATTTAATGAAAAAAAGTTAGTCAAAAAGTAAAATTGACTAAAATATAAAATATTTGGGACAAAATTAATAGTTAGTGTAAAGTTTTTGTACGAAATCAGTGTTTTTTCCTGTATTATATATATCTATAATAATATAAAAGATAATAACAATCAACATTCAACTCTTTTATGGCGGGACCTTTATAATTTATATTAAAGAAGCATGGACACTTCATTTTGAGGGCGTGTCGCCGTGTCGGACACGTGTCGGTGTCCGACACCCGTACGACACTGACACGACACATATTCATAAATTTTAAAATATAAATCAATTTTTTGTGACTTTAACATGACATATAAGAGAAAATAATAATACATATGACATATATTATGAATAAAACTTGTAATTTTTAAATTTTTCATTAAAAATTATGAATATTTAATTATTTTTATATNATTTAAGATGTATAATATATATTTATGTCATAAACTTTGTCAACAAGTCATAACATATAAGAAATGGTTAAATAGTCATTTTGGTCCTCAAACTATAGGGTTAGTTTTGTTTTGGTCCTCAAATTATGTGATCAGTTTCATTTTGATCCTCAAACAATATTTTGTTTCATTTTGGTCTTCAAACTATTTTTTGTTCCATTTTGGCCCCCAAAATATGATTTCATATGGTTTCTGCCATTATTTTTAACTTGGACAATTGAGATGAATTATTTCTCACTTATATGTGTTATAATAAACGAGTTGACAAAATGAGAAAAAAAAATCTTCAATTTTAGTCACAAATTGGAGATAAACTTATGGTTGATTTTTCTTTTAGAGTGAAAACTTTTCTATAGATCTCTCATTGTCATGTCACTTATTATAATTTTGATGACCAAAATGAAATAAATTTACGGTTGAATTTTTTAAAGAGTGAAAATTTTTCTTTCTTGTTTTGTCAAGTCGCTTATTATAAGTTTGAGGACCAAAATGAAACATATATAAAAATTTGAAGACTAAAACAGAATAAATGTGAAAGTTTAAAGACCAAAACGAAACAAATGTGAAATTAAAGTTTGAGGACTATAACGGAACAAAAAATAGTTTGAGTCAAAATAAAACTTACTCCATAGATTGAGGACCAAAACGGAACAAAAAATAGTTTGAGGACCAAAATAAAACTAGTGTGATAGTTTGAAGATGAAAATAACAATTTAACTGATAAGAAAATATTAAGTTTGGAATGATACCTGCCCGGTTTGATAATTCCACTTATATTACGAAGTATCGAGAACTTCCTCTTTCTGGTGGGAAGAATATGCAGGGAAGTGGCTACATTCTGCAAAAGAAAAACAAGGAAAATCATGAGACCCGTTTGAAGAAGTCAGAAATATTCTTGAATCGTGATTAAACACTTACCTCTACCACATTTCGATAGAAATTCAGTACTGAAGGTAAAGCTCTCCGACCCTCATAGGCTTCCGCTTCCACATTTAGATTCTCAAATCGAACTTCAATCGTCGGTAAGCTCAGAGAAACCCTAAAATTTCCAATGCCGAAATTAAATTAGATCCACTGCTATTACGTACCAGTTTAGGTCACAAACTAACTCATTCTGTAAATTTCTGTCTATTACACATTCGATTGTAGGATTAATTAGTAGCGAGAAATTGCGAAATATACCTATCGATTCTCTTCTTGAGCCTTTTCAAGTAAGCTTCGTTATCGCCGACTACTTTTTCAAGAAGTTGCATAGTTTCTTCATTCCCAAGGCTCTGAAGATCGACCTCCCGAAAATCTCCGGCGACTCCATGAAGAAGCCCTTTGCGAGCTCTCTGATACGTCGGAAGCCTCTTTAGCGCCGCCCATTTCAGAGCCTCCTCGTCGTCGAGCGTCGTCGATTTCCGGCTCGTAGTCGATATTCGGCTTGTGGTCGATACATTCGAAGACCTTCCAAATTCTCCCATATCCATCGTTATTTCCATATCGTCACTTCGTCACAGCACACAAATCGCCGGTTGATGAATTTTTCTAGTGAAGCAGAGAAGAACAGAGTAAGGCAGAGTGAAGCAGAGAAGAAGAAATAGATTAGAAATATAAATATAAAGGAAAGAAAATCGAAGGTGAGTGAGAAATGTTACCTATAAAATTAATGTGTGAGAAATAATATCTTGCTAGATTTTCAGTCTTTAAATAAAATCATGAGCATTTATTGCATGGAAAGAGGGCTCCTTTTTTGTAATATAATTTGCCGGTTCTGAAATAATTAAATAATATAATTATATAACGAACACAGTCAGACAGAAATAGAAGTTTAATAGTCAAATATTTGTATTGTGATACAAGACGTTACATGTATTTTGGGGGACAATGATCATGCTTCGTGTTTTATTTAATTATATTCTCTTCATACACACAGATCAATTCACGCCTCTTTTATATATAACGTAAACTTTCAGTTGTAAGATACTAAAATATTTTTGGCTAATCAGAACGTAAACTTTCAGTTGTAAGAATTGATCATAAAACATGTATCGTCCATCGAACTCATGGTATATAATGCTTATAGAATCCAAATAACTACTATTTATTAAATCGCCGATTGATGAATTTTTCTAGTGAAGCAGAGAAGAACATAGTAAAGCAGTGTGAAGCAGAGAGTTGAAAATCGACTTCTTAACTTTTTATTTTTTTTTTTGCATCAATGTCGATTAGATATTAATCAACAATCAAGAGAGTAGTTACACTTTGAGTTAAAAAAAAGTATTAAAAATATAAAAAAAAAATGATTTTTTTTTCCATATATTTTAAATATTTTTGAGAAGATTAAGAAATATAATTGATGTACAAATCCTATTATTTAAATTATAAAAAATGGTTGTATACTCAAATTTTCAAAAGGGCAAGCAATGCTAATGTGAGGTCATGCCAACAAAGATTGGCTCAGTTGGTAAGGAGTGAACTCATAACCTACAAAGTCGTAAGTTCGAATTCCGCTGCTAATGTGAAATGCTTGTTGGTAGGCAATCTGAGTACCTCTATAAGCGCTCATAAAGGCTGAAGACATGTCATGACCATGATTAGTTTCCGGGGTCCAACTCACCTAAACTTTCTTATTAAAAAAAAATAATAATAATTGAGGTCGTTAATTAGAGTGAACTGAAAATCTGTTATTTAGATTTCATTATCAATGTCGTTTGGACACTAATTATAACTAATATATTGAGAAAGTAATAGAATCATTAGTTAAATAAAAAAGAAATAAAAAAAATAACAAGAGATATGACCTTTTATCAAATTTTAAACATTTTTTTGACAATAATTTAAAATAAATTATCGACTAATTAAACAAATCATATTATTTAAAGTGCCAAAATAATTATATAATCAAAATTTCAAAAGGGAGTAATTATATATGCACAATTTTTAAGAGTGACAATGCATAAATTAGTTTGCCTCAAAATCATATTGGGCTTCATTAAGTGGTGTGTCATGCAGCCACATAGAATGGCTCAATCAATTTATTCGTTGGGCTTCAATCGCAAGATCGATTCCTATTTTATTTTCTTTTTTAGAATTGACTAGGAGAAAATTAAATTAATTCTAATTGACTAAATCATTTATCAAGATCTATTCAAAATTGAGTAAAATAACTTTCCGGTCCCTGATTTATGCACTCGTTGACAGATAGGTCCCTGAATTTTACCCATTGTACTAGCCGGTCCCCGAATTTTGCAAACGCTGCACTAATTGGTCCCTCCGTCATATTGGCGTTACAAAAATGCTGACGTGGCCATAACGGACGCTGATGTGTCCCGTTATGTGCTGACGTGTCCCGTTATCGCCACGTTAGATCTCGTTATGTTGAAAAAAAAAAATTTGTGCCACATAGATAAATAGAGACACATCAACATTGTTGTAGTGTATTTTCCGGTCCTCGCGTTTTGGCCAGTGTACTTTGCGCTCCCTTAATTGATCCAGCCACTTATTCTTTATTCCCCCTCTTTTTCCTCATCTTCATTCATTTTAGTCCCAAATCCTCAAAATAAAATTGAAAAGTGTCCCAAAACTCTTCCAAATATTTCATTTTACTCCGTAAAAAATATTTAAAACCCTAAACCCTAAACTCTAAAACCCTAAAACCTTAAAACTACTCTTTTGCAATTTGGTCTCAAAATTAATATCCAACTCATTTTCACTTGACACCTCATTAAAACTACTCTCTTGCAATTTGGTCCTAAAACCCCTAAATCCCCTAAAACTCTTTTTTAATCCTCTTCTTCATCTTTTTCATCTTCTTCATTCATTTTAGTCCCAAATCCTAAAAATAAAATTGTAAAGTATCCCAAAACCCTTGGAAGTTTCAGCATTCATCACATTTTCTCATTGCATTTATAGGTCTCTAAACCATTTTTATTCTATTATTCTCAATTCCCCTTCTTTTTCATCATTTTCATTCATTTTAGTCCCAAATCCTCAAAATAAAATTATAAAGTGTCCCAAAACTCTTCCAAACATTCCAATTTAATCCTTAAAAATATTAAAAACTCTAAACCCCTAAACTCTAAACCCTAAACATATTACACAATTACACGTCACAATTTTCTACACATCATCATACTTTTTCTCTTCACCTAAACCTTCATCCAAAAATTAAAAATAATCATAAAAATTGTAAATAAAAAAAAGTTCTTCTTCGCCTAAATAATCCCCTAAACCTTCTCTTTCTTACTTCTTCATCTTCCAACCTGACGCCGCCGCCCACCACCCATTTCCTATACACGAAAAAAAATTCTTCTTCATCTTCCTATCACGTCCCAAATCACTGCCCTTAAGTTTCTCATAAATCCAAAACAGACGTTGTGCGGCTTCTGCAAAACCCACTCTCGGCTTCATTCACCGACGACTTCATCGTTCCGGTTTCGCGGCTTCACTGACCCACTCTTCATAGTGACTTCTGCAAATCGCCACTGCATTTCTCAAATCGCAAATCGGCTCGAATCGATGATGATGAAGAGTTTTGGGACACTTTAAAATTTTATTTTGAGGATTTGGGACTAAAATGAATGAAGATGATGAAAAAGAGGAAGAATTGAGAATAATGAGATAAGAATGGGTAAGAGACCTAATTGCTCAAATTAAATATTTTTAGGATTTTGGTTTTTGGGGTTTAGAATTTTAGGGTTTAGGGTTTAGGATTTAGGGTTTAGAATTTGGGGTTTAAGTTTTAGGGTTTAGAGTTTGGGGTTTGAGGTGTATGTTTTAGGGTTTTTATTACTTTTAAGGACTAAATTGGAATGTTTGGAAGAGTTTTTGGACACTTTACAATTTTATTTTGAGGATTTGGGACTAAAATGAAAGAAGATGATGAAAAATAGGGGGAATTGAAAATAAAGGGGTTTAGATTTTGGGGTTTAGGGTTTAAGTTTTAGTGTTTTTGATACTTTTGAGGACTAAATTGAAATGTTTGGAAGAGTTTTGAGACACTTAACAATTTTATTTTGAGGATTTGGAACTAAAATGAATGAAAATGATGAAAAAGAGGGCGAAATGAGAATAATGGAATAAAAATGGGTCAGGGACCTATAAGTACAATGAAGAAATGCTGATGTGTCGCTATTTTATGACGTGGTAGCTCTTTTTTTTAAAAAAAAAAAACATAACGGGTGTTGACGTGGCCATAATGGGACACGTCAGCGTATAACGGGACACATCAGTGTCCGTTATGGCCACGTCAGCATTTTGTAACGCCAATATGACGGAAGGACTAATTAGTGCAGTGTTTGCAAAATTCGGGGACCGGCTAATACAATGGGTAAAATTCAGGGACCTATGTGTCAGCGAGTGCATAAATCAGGGATCGGAAAATTATTTTACTCATTCAAAATTCTATGAAACATTAATTCACATTTACGGCGGTCATTAATTATTCAAACATCATTACTAAGTAAAATGAGTTACCATATGTGGAATTGTCATATGACCATCAAGCCATATGGCAATTGACTAAATTAATGCTACGAAATAATGTGAGAAAATTAAATTAATGCTAACGACTAAAGGTGTGTTTGTTTCCAATTACAACATCATTACAAACTCATTATTTCCATTTTCAATACATAATTTAAGCTACAGTGTAACATGACTGTTTATTTTCCAATTACAAAGTCATTAAAAAATATCATTTCATCACAACATTATTTCATTACATTTTTCATACTCAATTACTAACATACCCCTACTCAAATACCTATAATTACCTATACTATAATACAAATATAAAAAAATTATTTAGCAAAATAGTAATTTTTAATATTCTNTAGTGTACCATATTCAAAACAAAATTCAAAACCGGTAATGAAAAAAAATATAATTCATACAAAAAAATATACATGTTGGTCCCTCCTCCAGTATATATATGAGTAATATTTTTGGTAGTGCAACAACTGAAAAACAAAATTAAAAAATATATATAATTCAAATATACATTTTCGTCCCTTCGCTAGTATATATATGAGTAATATTTTTTGCAGTATGAAAATTAAAAAACAGTAATCTTTCAAATATTTTTTTTCAAATATTTATCTTTTTTTTTATGTACCGTACACCTTTGAAATTATTTATCAAATTCTACATAATAATTTGTTGTTTGTTAAAGATAAATTATTTGGTCCATAAATTTTTAAAGATTATTCTATTTTGGTCCCCAAATTTATTTTTTGGCCATTGAAATTGAAAGAGAGACCAAATTATTGATGAATACGTTTTTTTATGGGTCGAGACATACATTTCCCTTCGTAAGGACTAATTCGTTGGATCGATATAAAATCGTGGACCAAATAGAAGGTTTTTAAAATTTCTATGTTATTTACATTTTGGTCATTTCATTTCATTACATAAAGCAACTCCAACCTTCATTACAAATATTCACCTTTAGCACAAATTCCAAGACAACACTTAATGATCATTAACCATTTCTCATTTTTTTTTTGCTTATAAATTAAACCTTTGCTTGCCGAACAAATTCAAGTTTGATCAATAGTTCGGACACGTCTACATATATATGTACAAAGAGGATGCTGGAAATGGTACTCTGTGATAAATTAAATAGGTATATGATTTTAATCTTTTCAATTATTGATTAAGCAAGATTTTATCTTAAAGTGTGATTGACTGGAATTCGAATTGAGTTAACATAAAGGTTCGTTTTTGGTCCATATTGCTTATTGCTAACTATACATAGGACCAAAATACAACTTCTTTATGATGTTTACGAGTTTTCAGCCAGTATTTGAAAAATCTCCAAGTTCAATTTCTTTGTGTTAATATTGGAATTGAGAATGAAACATCGACCAATATCATGCAGATGACGAGAAACTTCAGTTTGGTTGTATTAAGCAAGCTCTTCACAAATATGATAATGAAGATGTCTCATCATTGGAGGTTGGTTTAATTGATTTGATATAATTTTTCTAACTGCTGTCTCAATATTTATTTGACAGAAAAATTTTATTTAAAGTCTCCAATTATTTAGATTATATAAACTTTTAAATTAAAATTTTTTGCTCTTTAATTTCACTTACCATTGTATGTGGTTGATTTACAGTTTAATCTTGTCTGAATGATCTTTTTCTTAATGCATGGGAGAAGATAACTTACAGAAGAAGGAATGGAAATTTCTAACCACGGAAATAAGATTGAAGATTGTCTCCGTGTCCTAAGAGAAATTTCTAACTTACATATGTATGACATAAATTTCGTAGTCTACATATTGTACATTCATCTTTATAAATAAAACCTTTGATTGTTTCAGTAGACGAAGACACAACTCACTATTCTATTCCAATATACAATTCTGCACCTTGCATATATAGCATCATGTAGAATCGCATAGCACAATTTCCACTATCAAAGGTCCATGTTTTCCCTTCACTTCGTGAGAGGATTGATCTAATGGTAGATATGCTTCAACAGGAGTATTAGAATGTACTGCAAATGAAAAATGCATTGGATATGTAAATAGTTCATCTTCACAAGGTTATTGATAAATAAATTTGAAAGTTTTTTATTTGGGTTTGTCTTCCACTTAGAGAGTTCTAAGTTTCTACCTTCTTTTTTGTATTTAGAATTGTTAAGCAACTCCATTATTCATCTTTTAGGAAATTGGAAATAAGTGTTGGTATGATTTTTTTTTTAATTTCCTTTGGACTATTATGGTTAGAGGTGCCTATACTCAAACTAAACTCCTTCTGTTTAAGCAATAATATATAAAGTATCACTGTAATATTGATAATATAATCTTAAATTTGTTCCGATTCAGTGATCGATTTTATTGGCTTATATATTAGATTATTAAAAGCTTAAAAATAGAAAACTCAATACAAATTTTTAATTTGACAATTTTGAATATTTTAGAATTAATGCATTTATGTCATCCCATGTGTGTATTCATTATGTTTCTAATGTCAAGTTGCCAAATTCTCGCTCCCAATTTTATTACAATAATTGTATGCATTAAGGGTGTGTTTGGTATATAAGTATGTAATGAAATGATGATTTCATGTAATGAAATGATAATGAGAAAATTATGTAATGAAAATGGAATGTAAAATGATGTTTGGATTGTTTGAGATGTATGAAAAAAATAGGGTGTGAAATTATGTAAAAGGGTATGTAATGATTGTGGTTGGTTAAAATAATTATATGGGTTTTTGAAAATTGTATAGGGGTAAAATTGGTAGTTGATAATGGAATAAAGTGGAGATAATGAAATGATGTTTTGACTTTTGGTTGGGGTTGTTATGAAATGAAATGGTAATGAAATTGTCTTGGAATGTGTGCTAAAGGTGAATATTTGTAATGAAGGTTGGAGTTGCTTTATGTAATGAAATGAAAAGGACCAAAATGTAAATAACATGGAAATTTTAAAAACCTTCTATTTGGTCCATGATTTTATATTGATTCAACGAACTGGTCCTTACGAAGTGAAATGTTGTCTCGGCCTATAAAAAATCACATTCATCAACGAGTCGATCTCTTTGTCAAATTCGATGACCAAAAAATATATTCTAGGACCAAAATAGAATAATCTTTACAAATTCATGGACCAAATAATTTAGCTTCAACTAACAACAAATTATTATGCAGAATTTGATAAATAATTTCAACAGTATACCGTACATAAAAAAATAAGATAATTATATGAAAAAATAATAATTTATTTGAAAGATTATTGTTTTTTAATTTTATTTTTAAATTTTGATACTACAAAAAATATTACCATATATATACTAGAGAAATGACCAAAATGTATATTTTTGGGTTATGAACTATATAATTTTTTAAATTTTGTTTTTCAATTGTTGCAATCCAAAAAATATTTATATATTATTATTATTATGTATATATATACACACACTACATATATATATAGTTATACTCGCCTGTATGTGGCATAGATATATATACATTATAATATAATATGTATATATATTATAATCATAATATATATATATATATATATATGTGAATGAGAGAGAGAGGGAGTATGAGTAAGAAAAAGAGAAAAAAAAATAGTAAGAAATTATAAATGGAGAAGAAAAATTGTAAGTGTAATAAATGAGGGTATTGAAAATTACCATTTTGCCAAATAGTTTTTTTTAATTTGTATTAAAGTATAGGTAATTATAGGTATTTTAATAGGGGTATGTTAGTAATTGGGTATAAAAATGTAATGAAATGATGTTGTAATGAAATAATATTTTTGTAATGAGTTTGTAATTGGTAAACAAACAGCTTTTTTGCACTGTAGCTCAAGTTATGTATTGAAAATGGAGATAATAAATTTGTAATGACGTTATAATTGAATCCCAAACACACCCTAAATTTCCGTTAATGATATATTTGAATTTGAAAATATGTTTAATGAATATTGATTCAAGGCAGGTTGATTCGGATTCATTATTAGATTTGACTAGTTCGGTCAGGTTGAATTGAAAGAAAACAATTGAGTTAACCCAAACTAAATAGTGACTGGTTGCCTCTCAATTCAATTCTCTTAATTTTTTCGTCAAATTGTTTTCAATTCAGTCCTCTTAAAATTTTTTGAAGGGGCCAAATTGTGAAAATAATATAATTTGAGAGATCAAAATATAATTCAACTAAATAAAAAATATTTTTTTTTACAGGTCACCGAGTTGGGATGGGTTATGGAGGCTCAAAATTTTGGAACCCATAGCCCAACATAAACCACAACGAGCTCAAATTTTTTAACTCAAACCAATTTTTTAGGTTTTGGTTGATTGGCGGCATGGTAATCAAGATCGAGATCTTAGATCGTAAGATCTTGTAAGATTGAGATCTTGATAAAGTCCACCTTGTCAAATCGTACATAGGATCGGAAATGAATGAGATCGTAGTGAGATCGCGATTTTTTGAGTAGGATCGTAAGATCCTGGCGATCTTGGTCAGATTTTAAATTTCTTTTATTTTTCTTAGAATTTTGACATTTTTTTAGAGAAAACATATTATTTGGTCCCTGAATTTACACCGAGTCAACTAATTAACCCAAGAATAATCAAAATACACGATTTGATCCTTGAAATATTTCAATTGTCAATTATTTGGTCCCTAAATTTGAACAAATTTTATACTTTTTGGTCCCTAAATTTGTACTAAATTAATACTATCTGGTCCCTGAATTTGAACTAATTTTATACTTTTTAATCCCTGAATTTATACTAAATTAATACTATTTGGTCCCTGAATTTGAATTAACTTTATACTTTTTAGTCCCTAAATTTATATTAAACTTATATTATTCGGTCCCTAAAATTGACCCAAGGATCAAATTGTTGATAATTGTAATAATTCAGGGACTGATTATTTAACTTGGTGAAAGTTCAAGGATCAAATAATAGGTTTTCTCTTTATTTTTAATATACTTAAAAATTAATGTTATTGGATACATATTGTTTTTTTTTTAAAAAAAAATTGGGATCTTATGATTTTGAACTTGATCTTCCGATTCGATCTATCCTGTAACAGTTCCAATTCTTAGCAAGATTTCGATCTTGATTACTTTGATTGGAGGGATAGTCACCCCTGCGTGTCAATGATAACTATAGCAAGAATCATTAATTTTTCATAAAAAACTTACATGTAATGCATCTTAGCTCAAGTCTCTTTGTCTATTCTCTAATTTTCTATTTTAGAAAGTAATAACAACCATTTGCCTTCAACCACACTATAACACTAAGTAACAAGTGCATCCTATGCCTTCAACCACACTATAGCTCAAGTCTTTAATAAATTTCAAATATAATTAATATTCCATATTAAAATTTTTATTTAATATATAGACCAAAGTGCACTTTTGGTTCATTAATGTTTGTTTAGGTTTCTATTTGGTCTCATTACTTTTTTGACGCACTTTTAGTCCCATATCTTTTAGTTAGATGCAGAATTGGTCTCATATGGTCCCATATCTTTTTTTGTTATAAATTTGGTCACATATCTTTGTAAAATGTTCCACCATTGGTCCCATAATGTGGAACCTTTTGCAAAGATATGAGAGCAATTATGCAACTTGAAAATAATATATAAGATCAATTTTGCAATCTGACCTAAAGATATGCAATCAAAAGTACAATATGGGACCAAATTGAGACTTAAGCAAAAGTTACGAGATCAAAAGTACACTTTAGCCTAATATAATATATATATATATATTATAATTTTGTTTATTTATCTAACAACTTTTTTTTATAGAAATAATACAAAAAAAATTATATTATATAATACAAACACTCGTTCATTGCACAGGGTACACTCTGAGTCTATCATATGCATATCTTCATTCAAGCGAACATGTCCACAGCAAGTCTATCAGATACAATCATTTAGACTTCATTCATCCTACTAATGCTTTTGAATATTATCCAACTTTGATATCTTTATAGTTTCACTCCTAATTTAGTATCAGTATAATGTAGTATTATGATATGATATTAATTTCTTTATGGGTCAAATTGCACTTTTGGTCCCATAACTTTTTTCTCAGGTCTCAACTTGGTCCCATAATTTTTTTGTTGCACTTTTCGTCACATAAATTTTGCTCAAGTTGCAAACTTGGTCCCATATCATTTTTTTTATCCCACTATATATTTTGGTCAGGATGCAAAATTGGTCCCACATCTTTTCAAAAAGTTTCACTGTCAGTCCCACCTAACCCAGAGATATGAGACCAATTCTGCATCCGACCAAAGGATATGGGACCAATTCTGCAACCTAACCCAAAGATATGGGACCAAAAGTGCAGCACGAGACTAATTATGCAACTTGAGCAAAAGATATGAAACCAAAAGTGCAATAAAGAAGTTATAGGACCAAATTGAGACTTGAGTGAAAGTTATGGGGCCAAAAGTACACTTTGACCTTCTTTATGTAATTCAATTAATTCTATATCATTAATGTAATATGATTAATCCATGGATCATTTAGATTCTACATAAAAATTGTTTTGTATGTTGTTTTTGACAACATTTGCCTAATGTAGATATTATTAGATGTTGTATCATCTTAAGTTAGATATCAATATATAGATTTTTAAAACTATATATAATTTACTTATTTAGCCATTGTTTTAAAACAATGGTGATGTGTAAAAGTCCTCTACTTTAGCTCATCTTATTGTCAAAAGTTCTAATTTGATATATAAATCCAAATTTTTATTATTTAAAAGTATTAAACTATGTAGAGGTAATCATTCTCAAGGCATTAATTAAGGAAATTTATATATGTTATAACAATATGTCTGTCAAGCATTTAATCAGTATTTGGTTAAAATACTAGAGGAGTTCCAAAGAAGGTACAACTAGTTTTATTGATGGTTTATTTGTGGTTAATCATTCCAAATACTGAGAGGTACAATTAGTTTTATTGATAGTTTATTTCTGGTTGATCATTTCACAATTTGGAGGTACAATTGATATAAAAAAAAATTGAGGCACAACTGATATTGACCTCATACTTTAGGAGTGCCAAGAGTATTTTTGCCATTAAATATATTTGAAACATTTTAAAATTTTGTTTACAACATCAAACAATTATGATTTTTCATTTTACGTAGACTTACATATATAAGGGATGGACATCTATTTTAATTACGGTTATAGACACATAATTATGTCTTTTTTAAAAAGAGAAAAAAATACTATGGAACATTGTGAGTAAAATATTAATTTGAATGAACTACCAAAAAAAAATATTAATTTGAATGATAAATTTAAAGTGCGACTTTTTAATTTGCATTCTGAAATGAATGAATTGAAATGAATATGTATGAATAATATTAAAAGGTGATTTATGAAAAAATTGATAATCATTAATTTTAATGTATTTTCCTCAAATCAAAATAATTGAAGATAAACCAATTTAAAACTGATTTCAAACCAAAATTTATTACTAAATGTTTTCCTTAATTGATCAAATCAAATATGTATGCTAGGGTCAAACCTTAAGTGAATTTTTTTTTTTGCCTGAAACATAATTTATTCAACAATAAGCCAAAGTTAAACACAATACAAACAAAAACTAAGTAAAAATAATCAATCCCTCCCTAGCATAAACAACAACACTAGATAGGATATCAACTGACGAAGGTGGGGGGTTTACAACCCATCCAAGAGGACTCATCCTTGTTTTATACAAATTGACAAGATAATCAACTGCCAAGTTAGCGGATCTAGGGATTCAACTAAAGCTACAACCATATAAAAAATTGGAAACATAAATAAAGTCATCTAAAAGAGACAAGCCCTTCCAAACAGGAAGACAGGAAACCCCAATGATTGTTTTAAAAAATACATAAACAGACTCAAACAACAATAATAAGATAATAAAACGAAACGACGCCATGGAAGAGCACCCAAAATTCAGGATCAAACTAGGAAGCCGCTGTGGAAGCCAGAAGCCGCCATGGAATGCCTAGTCCATATTCACTGCCATAGAACGCCGCCATGGGAGCCCTGATCCAAAACGCCGTCGTCACAAAACTCTATAACCAGAGGGAGCAGCGGTGGCCCAAAGTTTCACTCAGAAAAACTCTCACGGCGGAGAGGGTTTTCTCTCACGTTGGAGAGGTTTTAGGGCCGACTTAGAAAATCAAACCTTAAGTGAAAATTAGAATAAAAGTTTTGTAATCTTTTTAGTTTTTTTTACAACACAGTTTGTGGTCATAATAAATCTATTGATTGTGGTTATAGATATAAGAATTCAATTGCCAAAAAGTTAATTATCAATAAATTGACTCTTTGTTGTTCAAAACTCTATATTTTTTTTTGTACTAAATAATGAAGAACTACAACTGATCAATCAAACTTCATATTTATATTGACTCTTTACATTTGATTAAAATTAAAATTAATGTTGTTCAACTTTTTGGGCCAATGTTGTTAAATTTATACTCAAATTATAGAGTTTCTGGGAATGATCAAAATATCTATATTCAATAGGGATCCACAAATTTTTCTGTGGATCTGGGTCTAGGTCTAGGTCCGAGAATGTTGGTACACTACCCATATTATAAAGGGTAAATTGCAATTTGGTACCCTGTGGTTAGGGGCGGTTCCCCTTTGGTACCCTGAAAGAAAAATTTTTGCATTGTGGTACCCCGTGGTTTGCTCCGTTAGCGATTTGGTACCCTGAGGTTTTTTTCTGTTAGGATTTANAAATTGAAAATGTTGTATATAGGAAAATTTTCAAACTTGTTGATGATCTACATGAATTCATTGCACACTCTTCAAATGACGATTCATCAAAGAAGACTAAAAATGTTGTTTATAAGGAAGTGTTTGGTAATGTTAAATAATCATATGCATGTATGTATTGATACGTAAATCAGTGTTGAAACTTAGACGATGGATTGAAATAGAAGTTATGTTATTAGCATAGTATTTTGTATATTTAATGAATAATGTTGATTATTTCACTTGAATTGTGCAAGAGGTAAGCAATATATTTCATCTCTAGGTGTAAACAGTAGGATTTAATTTTGGGAAGGTTATCCGTACAATATATGGGTCAACGCAATGACTAAGCATAGTATTTTGTATAGTCATTATCTACAAGTCACTCCAAACCTGATATCAAAATTTTGTTAGCACGTGCATCCAAGGACGAGTAAACTGGAAAAATTGAAAATGTTGTATATAGGGAAATTTTCAAAAATGTTGATGATCTATATGAATTGATTGCACACTCTTCAATTGACGATTCATAAAGAAAGACTAAGAATGTTGTTTATAAGGAAGTGTTCGAGAATGTTAAATAACCGTATGCATGTATTTATTGATATATAGATCAGTGTTGAAGCTTACTCGCACAATACATGGATCAAAGCAATGGCCATGGCAAAAAAAAAAATGGCTAAGCATAGTATTTTGTATATTTAATGAATAATGTTCTCCTAAATCAAAAAAAAATGAATAATGTTGATTAGTTATACTCAACTATGCAATGACTAAACAAGGGCCTAACTCTTGCTATGACACCAATCTGACTTTGCTTCTTATTTATGGTTGGTTGGGAGATGCATCATTTATATTTCCCTCCTCTACATTTTTTTAGAATATGAGAGAAAAGAAAAAAGAAAAGAAGAGAGAGAAAGAAAGAAAACTTGTGGGTCCTATATATTGTTATTTCATATAAGACCCACATTTTTGCTCTTTTTTTTTCCTTTTCTCTCTTTAACTCCAAAAAAATTGCAGAGAATCCAACCTGAAATTAATTGTCATATCTCTCTCATTTCAAGTCGAAATACAATGCATTTGGAAATACAAGTTACTTTTGACAAATCTTTTATTCTATCTAGTTGGGAATGTTGACAAATGTGATCAAATTAGGCTTGAAAATAGGTTTGGGATTAAAATGTGAACAATTCTAAGAAATTGGTCTCAAACTCATTTCACACTTAATTTGACCTCATTTTTTAATATTTCCGACTAGATAGAAAAAAAGACTCGTCAAAAGTAACTTGTAATTTCAAATTTGTTGCTTTCAAACTTGAAATTAGAGAAATATGTCTAACCTCCTTGTTAGACTATGAAAAGAGCAATCCACTCTTAGAGTTCGATTTGCCCTCATTTAATGACAGTTCAATAAAATAGAGAAATAACTTATTAAAAGCACATGTAGCTACTGACTCGTTTTCAAAATTGAAATAAGAAAAATATAATCACATTTAATTGTTGGGACCAACGTGTACAAATTTATAAAACCATGTAAAATTTTTTTTTGTAACAAAAAAAAAGAGATAAAGGGTTGAACTGAAATTCACTCCAAATCTATATCTATATAATTCAACAAAAGAGTGTTTTGCTCCTCTTACGTGTCGGCGTTCTGTGGCGAGTTCGCTTCTTTTTCTTATTCTCACTCGCGCGTAGCATCTAACACGCGTCCCTCCTTTTTTGTTTATTGTTTATTTACATGGTCTGAGCTATTATTGCATCTGAGCTATATCCCCCAATTCATCTTCTCACTCAAAGCAACATGCAACATTTATGGCTCCAAATTCAAATTTCAAACTTGAATTTCTCTTCACACTAAATTTCAAACGCAATCCATCATCTGCTCGCAGTTCAACCACGAGCGTCGCCGTCGTCAGCCACGACCTTCCTCTTCTCCTCTCGAAAATTTTTTTGTTGTTGTCCTCTTCTTTTTGTTGTTTTCCTGTAATAATTTGAAATTGCCGGGGGTGTGGATTTCTTTGGAAATTGGGTAGCTAGCTTAGCTACATTTGGGAAAGCTTGGTTATTTGCAAATTAAAGCTTGGTGTGGTGGTAGTGGTGTATTGTACGTGTTATATATAATATATAATATTTATAATGTAAGTAGGTAGCTAGAGATGTGTCATGTTTGTGTACGAAGTTGCTAAGCTTTTTCTTTTACATTTTATATTTTTTTGTCTTCCTTGACCATTGTGTGATGGTAGCAATTTCTGAGTTTGTTTTTTTTGCTACCTCTACCCTATTTTGAAATAGTAAGTTACAGACTCATGGGGTTGTGGGTTTTTGTTCTTTTTTTTCTTCTATTTTCATTTACTTGATTCTTTACTATTCCATTTTGCAGAACAATAGTGTTTGTGTGAGCAATCAACAAGGTTCAACAGAGAGCTCCAAACTGTAAATCAAAAGGTAAAATTTTAGTAGTATGATCCAAATCCTATGAATTTGAAGGTTAATGCTACAATCCTAAAACCATTTTTTTTTATTGTCTATTATTTATGCTTCCTATTGAGAATTACACCTTTAATTTGTGAATTGCTAATTATATGTGCTTCCTTCTGTTATCCCTAGATACTCTGCTTTTGCTGCCAACAAGGAATTTGAGTTTTGGATGGGTTCTGTCCAATGTAAACTTTCATATGGCCACCAAAATTGATAGTTTTCTACTTCAGACTGTAACATTCCTTCCTGAATTGTCATGTATCAAGTTCATGAGAGCAGTAACATTAGGGGGACTGCAGCAGATATATAGTGGATATGATTCACAGACTACACTGTTAGAGGACCTTGGTAGAGCTCAACAAGACCTCCAAAGTGAAAATTAAAAGGTAAAAATTTAGTAGTATATACTCCAAATCCCATGAATTTCTTTTCATTTTGTTTGGGTTTCTACAAATGTTTGTTGCATCTATGGGTTTCTGCAAATATTCTAATGTTAGAAGATTCTTTAGATACAACATACATGGTGTTTTCTTCAAGATTTATTGAAAGCTTGCTTACAGTAGCAAAATTGTAAATTGGAATGAGATAGAAGAACACAATGGTGACTGGTGACTGGTGACCATGTTGTTGACTCTTTCTCTAAGTATTTTATGAGAAGATTCAGAATATGAAATTCAAAGTACCAATTTCTTATTGAGACTTCTTAAAACCTTCGTTCACAATATTATGATGTACCAGATTGCTTATTTTGATTATATGAATTTTGATGTGTCTCATTCTTGAAGTCCTTATGTTATTTGGTCATTAGGTTTCTGGGAAAGCAGAAAAGGCTAGGGAGATTCTGATTGAGGGTCTTGAGCATGTTCACGTTTTGTCATCTCTTTATATTTATTTCTATCTTCTCATTCTATGACTAATATCACAGCAGTGTTTTTATATAGGATCCTCTTATTTCTTGGTTCATGCAGGCTTTGTTACATTTTGAGGCCATTCGGCCCCAACCAAAAAAGCAAGTTGATATTGACTTTCTAGATTCATTGGTTGTTAAATTCATAATTCCCAACCCAGAGAACCAAAACATTGCAAGTGCAACTGATAGGGAAGAGCTTTCTAGCATTTATCTGGCGGTAAATTATTCTTATTAATTTAGAGACTATACTATGCTCGCTGGATATTAGGTGAAAAATATTAAACTAAAATGACATAAAAAATTGGTCAACCTGACAAAAGACTTCATCACACCTAATCAGAATATAAGTACTGTATCTGCAGTTGGAACAAATAAGTTTGTGAGGTGCTTACCTTTAGCTCCCTCCTTTATTTTTTTTATAAAAATTCCTCTTAATGTATCTAAGTGTACGTTTGGAGGTTCATTCACTTTCTTTATCAGATTTCCTTTATATTGAAGTTATTTTATATGCATGTAGTCAGGGTAGGGATGGAACTGTAAAATTTTGGGACATTGGTGATGGTGGTCTGTCCAAGTATGTGCTTTAGGACAAGTGTTCAAAGAAATTTAATGTGAAGTTGATTACTCTTTTTTACTTAAATTGGTGTTGTATAGTTTTATTAAGTTGTTTGAGATTGTTGTCCTTTTGGCAAATAGCTTGCTTGATTGATCTTTCTTCTCTCTTTTCTTTTTTGATTGCTATAAGTTGTTACATTTTATTTCTTTTCACATGTGCTAGCATCCTACACTCTCAACTGTTAGTGTTGTTTAATTTCTTCACCTTTCTATTGTCCTATTTTTTTCTGATATGATAATTATATTATTGGTAATAAAAAATGCAATTTGTAATATAAACACTTATCATGTTCTTATTTTTTATCTTGCTCCATGATAATATGCTTTTATTACCTCTACAATTCCATCTCTTATGGATGGATTAAAAAATGCAATTTTTATTAATGTTTTTGATAAATTTTCATTTCAACTTATACTTCAGTTCTTTCTCCCTCTTATTGTCTTGCATTTCTATACTTCACTAATGACGTTTCCTGATTTGGTTAACAAAGCAGGGTTTCTTTAAGTCTTAAGATTTTGTCTAGGTATGAGATCTTGACTTTAGCAAGGTAATTCCTTAAATATTTGGTGATTGGTTATGGATCTTGACTTTATCTTGGCTATATGCATTTGTGTTTGCTCTAAGGTGAAAATGATTGAAAAGTGAAAATAGAAAAACATTGCTTATGTCACTCTTGACACTTTTGACAACTACGTTACAAAAAGTGTGAAAGAATTTTGTATTCTGTTTACAAATAAATTTTAGTTGATAGAATTTTGTATTGTGATACAAGACGTTACATGTATTTTTGGAGACAATGATCATGCTTCGTGTTTTATTTAAATATATTCTCTTCATACACACAGATCAATTCACGCCTCTTTTATATATAACGTAAACTTTCAGTTGTAAGATACTAAAATATTTTTGGCTAATCAGAACGTAAACTTTCAGTTGTAAGATACTAAAATATTTTTGGCTAATCAGAACGTAAACTTTCAGTTGTAAGANGACAACTACATCACAAAAAGTGTGAAAGAATTTTGTATTCTGTTTACAAATAAATTTTAGTTGATAGAATTTTAAAATTCATACCGTTGTCTTGTACACGTTTCTTATTCTTAAAATTTATAAGATAGTATAATTAGTGATTAAGTGAATTTTATTTGCACTTCAATGCGGCCTCTTCAACTTTAGATATAAAATTCATAAATTATTAATGATGTTGTGGCCAATTCGAAGGAGATGGTGGGTTTTTTAGTTGCCATTTAGCATGAGGAAGGCCTCTATGATTAGATGAGAGAGGCACTATGTTGTAGACCTAAGTAAGAATGCTAGACGATTTTCTTTGTGCTCATTGATGACAAAGCAAGCATATTGATTTTACAGTTCAGACCATTTACTTGACAGTAGTATTGTGAAATTGTAGATATTGTAAAAATTTTCAGGCTGTTATTACTTTATCTGTTGATTTACAAGTTACATTCTGAGGACTCCCAATTATATAAATTGACAGGAAAAAAACTCGTGCGAACGCACGGGTCTCATACTAATATATACCAAAAGTACAATTTATCCTGTGAAGTAATATACAACAAATAAAATATTGTATTTTTGGACCTATTTAGAGTTGAAATTTTGAATTTAGGCAAGGCCACTTTCATTTTTTTTCTTGGTAAAAATTTATTCGTTGTCTTCACCTATAAAATAGAAGCTAAAAATCAAATCAAGTTAATCTCTGCTCCTTAAATTCATTATATTATTTTATTATTTTCGGCTTATTTATTGTTATTCAGTCCTCTACTTCAACAGGTACAGACAGAGTAATAAAATTTTGGTCAGAGTGCACGTGTGGTCCTATAATTTTTACTCAGTTCTCAATTTGATTCTATAACTTTTTTTTATTGTACTTTTGGTCCCATATCTTTGCAAAAAGTTGCAGATTTGGTCTCGTATCACTTTTGATCTCATATCTTTTGGTCAGGTTGCAAAATTTGTCTCAAATCTGTGAAAAAAGTTTCACCGCCAGTCCCACTTGATCCAAATATACGAGACCAATTCTGCACCTGACCCAAAGATATGAGACCGATTCTGCAATTTGACTAATAACATATAGGACCAATTCTGTAACATGAACCAAAGATATGGGACAAAAATGTAACACAGGACCAAATCTTCAACTTGAGAAAAAGATATGAGATCAAAAGTGCAACAAAAAAAATTATGGGACCAAATTGAGACCTTAGCCAAAGTTATGGGACCAAAAGTGCACTTTATCCTAAAATTTTTCTAATTACAAAATTTATTTACATTCTATCTTCTTAATATCAGTTCAGAAAAAAGTTAAATTTTATTCTCTCTGCTATATTTCACTCTTAATCACTGTTGCTTTTGCTAGGGATCCATAGTTGAAAGTTTGCTAAGGGAGGAATTATTGTGCACCTTTTTTCCATGGCGATTCCTCCCTTCCTCTTCCTTCCTCTCTCTTTTCTTTCTTTGTTTCGTTGGTGAGAAATAACAAAATGAAAAGAGAAGAGTTATGTTAAAGTTTGTTAATACTATTCCAACTTTCTTTGGAGGTATATTTAAAACTTTACATTATTTTCTTTATTCTTTCTCCTCTTCTGTTTCTTCTTTATATTAGAGGAGATGTTTTTCCCCCTTTTTTCATGAAGAATAATAGATATGTTTTGGATGATTGCATAACTCCTTTTTATATCTACAATGGAAAATGCAGAATTATATCTAAAAACATTTTAGAAGACTCTTCATCAAGATCTTCAAGTCTCTGTGTATTTTTATTAAGAGTTGTTATCTTTTAGTTTTGTTACAAAGAGATTATTTTTTAGAGCCCTAGTGTGTTACTTAGGTAGTTTTTTTTCTCCTTTTAGAATCTAAAGATTGGAAGAACTTATATGTTCTAAATGATTTTGTCTATTTTCCCTTTATTCAGATTTCTTGTTTATAAAGTGAAGATCAAATTTGATTAGGTTGTGATATTGAGAATTTTGCATTAGTTCCATTTGTGTAATTTTTGGACTTTTTTGTGTGTGTATAAATTAGGATAGTCACCATCAGAAACAATAACTGATCTCTTCACCGTTGGTCTTTCACTTAAGGATAAACAACTAGTCACAATGTTTTCCAAACGTAAAGTGGAGATTAAATTTGTGTAATCTTTGGACTTTTATTTGTGTGTATAAATTAGGATATCCACCGTTGAGAACAGTGACTAATCTATTTACCGTGATTCTTTTACTTAAAGGTAAACAGCTAGCCACAAAATGTTTTTCATACGTAAATGTGTGGTTTGAACCCTCACCACTTGGTTAAGGAATCAAGTGAAGAACCACTAGACCACACTCGCATGATTAAGTGTTATCTTTGGACTTTGTCCCTTCTTTATTGAAGTATCTTTGACCAAAAGAAAATATGTCTCTATCATAATACGTCATACAAAACAATTTTGATACTTTCCTTTATTTTTGACAAAACATATAATAATAAATAATAATAATATAAGTAATTCTACATAAGTTTGGTTCATAATAAAGTTAGGCTAATATTTTTATGCAATGTTTAATGATATTATTACACATATATTGGCCAAAGCCCAAAACTCTAAATTAATGATATATATAAACAGGTACAGGCTTTTCTCATCCAAGCAACAAAAGCTATATTTGTGATTGATCACTCATCTTCGTTGAAAGTTGACGAACTTCATAGAAAAGCCATAGACTGTAACAAAGAGAAGAGTTAAGCCTATTAAGGCCAGAGCAGCCACCCACAGGAAATCATATCTGAACCCAAAATAGTCATCCAAAAACTCTGACACTGTCTGCCCAGTTTCCATCTTAGTCTGATCATTCCCATACTGTGCAACAGCCATTCCATACAGACTCCATGAAGTTGGGCACACCCAAGCATACCAACTCAACCAAGGAGAAATTCTCTGTAACCACATATCAATCATTTTAATTACATCCATCATAAACTAAATAATGTCTTCAAACAATCTTAAGGCTACATAGTGTTCTCCGAATGATCTAGCTTTTTTGTAGATATGTCAATTTTTTCTTTCATATTTTTAATTTAACTTGTGCCAGACAAACACAGGTTAGGAGAATAGTAGGATGACAAAGAGCAAGGGGATATAGCATGAAAGTACCTTTCTTGGTATTATGAAGCCTGCATAGAGACCCCACAATGTAGCGAAGACGCTGTTCAATATGGCGGCGAATTCCATATTGGGAGTGATTGATAATACCATCATGCCATAATAAATGTAGTAGAGGATTGTCACGAACGTAAAATACAAGTTGAGGAAAAATTTGGCTGGATCCCATTCAAAGCCAACCATTGCATACAATATAGAGCCAAAGATAGAAACCTGAACTAGTGTATAGGGGAGCTCAATTACAACCTGAAAGAAACAATATCTCAATGAGTACCACAAAGAATTTACCTGCCAAAAAAGTTTCTTGAGTTAAGCATTCCTGGCAACATTATCCACCTCTATACTAATCATTTCTCAAACTTTTGATTCCATTAATATATCATTAATTTGTTCTCCTTTGACTTTTAAAGTTGGCGTTCTTAGTTTATTACTTAACTAATAGGCATTCACTAGAACTAAAATGTGGATGTAAAGAAACCTGTGCTGCTGCATATGGCAAAGCAGAGTACATCCCGGCAGCCCTTTCTCTGTAATATACTACTCGTTCACTAATTACCACTGGCCGCACAGAACCACTGCTCTGGCTCCCCATAAACATAATGGCCATGTACATGGCACCTAGCCCATTGAAAAGTTCTTGTTGTGTGCTCCTGTATCATTAAGAATGTTGCTGTAAGTTCAGATAGACAAATTTTATAAACATAAATTTGATATCTTGGTTTTAGACATTTACCTAAGAGTGCCAACTCGCCAAAACAATAATCCAAACATGATGGACACTATTGTGGCAAATAGAAAGCGTATTCCATTGTATGATGTGTTTCTCCAATATGACTGTTGTTGCTTCCAGAGGCAGGTCTTGAATTGAGTAAGGTAAGACTGTGGATACTTAAAGGGGAAGTGAAGATCATGAGAACCTACAGGAGGTCTACTTAACTCCTGAATCATATCTTTATTTCTCCTGCATTGTCACACATGAACAAACTTACTTGAATAAAAGTTGATTGCACTTTCAAATCATTGTCCTGATCGATTTCTGTATTATTAACCTGTAAAGATCTGAACTTCTGTATACATCGGCAAATTTAACACCTAAAATATCCTCATGTGACCTTGTTGTGATTTCCAATGCCCATGTGGCTGGATTATAACCATCCTTGATCTTACCTACTCCCCTAATTTTCTGTAGTTATCAAAAAATAGAATAGGTCAATGAATGCAAGAACTTATTAATCAGTAACTTAGTTTTAGATAGGCCTGACCTCAAAATATTCGATCAAATGGGATGATTGTGGTCCTACAGGACCAAAATATATTTCCTCTCCTCCTTTTGTTATCAGATAAAGCTGTCATCAAAAGTATAGGTGTAGAAATTTAGGTTTCTTTCCTAACAAGCATATGCAAATTACTTGGAGTTGTAGTGAGTTGACCATATCTTACCTCATCAAATGATTCAAATATGTCTATGCTTGGCTGGTGAATGGTGCATGCCACAGTCCTTCCTGTGTCCGCAGTATTTCTCACTGTCCTCATTACAATGGCAGCTTCTCTAGCATCAAGACCAGATGTTGGCTCGTCCATGAATATAATTGCGGGATTTGCCACAAGCTCCACAGCGATGGTTAGCCTTTTACGCTGCCCGGTTGAAAGGCCATTCACATTTGGAAACCCAACCAGTGCATCTCGTAAGGGTGTGAGCTCAATAAGCTCCATGACCTCCTCAACAAAAAGCTGCACTTGTGTGTTTATAAAGTACAAAAAACCAATAAGAAAATGAGTAAATTATAGCCAAGGGGCTTCTTTCTATATCTTGGTTTTTTCAATCTTTCTCACCTCTCTTGTTTTTGGTTCAACCTCAGCAGGTAACCGAAGCCATGCTGAATATAAAAGAGATTCGTACACAGTGACCAGGGCAGAGTGAATGTCATTTTGTTCGCAGTATCCAGCAACTCGAGCAAAAGTTTCCTGCTTCTTTGGGTACCCTGAAACCAATATATTCCCCTCTATGTATCCACTATTTTTTCTTCCAGCTAATACATCTAAAAGTGTGGTTTTTCCTGCCCCACTGACACCCATCAGGGCCGTAAGAACACCTGGCCTGAATGCCCCACTCACTTTCTTCAGAAGTACCAACCGATCATCTAATACACCTTGAGACTTCATTGCCTGCAACTCTTGTAAAGATTTTGTTAGTATATTAACATCTTTTTGAGAATAAAGCATGATTCTTATAAAAAAAAATGACCTTTGGCATGTCAACTGAGTATACGATGTCCTCAAATGTTACGCAAAGTGGTGTAAATGGCAAAACTTGTCTTTTCCCTGCCAAGTTGTGCAAGAGAATAATGATTGGATTTCATAAATGGTTCAGAGAATCCAACTCTCAAAGTTACTGGTTTTTCAAACTTACTTTTGACGGCCATGTGTTTACTAGTTTTGCTATCGGTTGATTCACTGTCTGATGACTTGTCATCCTCAGTCTCTCCTATTCTATTAGAATGTTTCCCTTCGGAAGATTCTACTGGAAGAAATACTGCTTGGGATTTTCCATATTCTACATGAATTATCTCATTTTAGTCAAAATAGCAACGATATAAAAATTTGTTATAGTTAAAGCATTAAAGATAAGAATGCTCACGATTAAGATAGGCAAGTGCCAGAGCATGTCCCCCACTGAACACGAAAATGAAAACAACCATTGCCAAAAGAGCAATCCAGTACCAATATGGATCGGTGTGTATCCCGCGCATTTCCAATACAGCTTCTCCCAGAGTTTGATTTGATCCATCAACAGTCTGTGTGGGTTTTCACATAACAAGGCTTAATAACACCCATTTGAAGAAAAATATTAAGAGAAAATAGATGAAATCTAAAACTCGTGTATCTCTTTCTCAATATCACATACAATGTTCCAATGATCGCTAATAAATTCGTTTGTTGATAGTCCATTTAACGTATACATCATGGGAGATGTCCAGTAACCCCAGAGCAACCATTTGGGCAAATTGTCTGAAAGAGAAAAGAAGAGTGTTTGGTATGGAAGAAAGCTCAGTAAATCAAGTAATAAAAAACATGTTTGAATAACGTACAAAAGAATCATAAACATAGACAGTTAAATTAAATATAACATGGAGCGTACCAGCTGATATAGTGAATCCAGTCAAAATCGACAGCCATACTAATGCAATGCTTCCAGCAGTATTCGCAATTATATGTTCTCTTGTAACTGCACCTAAGAATCTGAAAAGTGAGTACATCACCTGCCCACTCATCACGAGAAGAAGGAACATCCTCAGCATCCTGAATGAACACTTAAAAGGAGTTAGCAAAGAAAATCCTATAAATAGTGACAAAAAAAAAAAGAAAATATATAAATTGAAAAGAGACCTTGTGACATCAGGATTAAATCCTATTAGATAGTAAGTTGTGCCAACCCACATAATAACTGACATAATTGATACAGGAATTCCAAGGATAGGAGCTGGCAAAGTGAATGCCCAAGAGGGGTAGAATAGCTGGTCTCTTTGCTTATAAAATACAGCAAGCTTATCTATCGTGTTTGGAAGCTCGTAGAACCCAAAGGACGTAATGGAGGTTTGCACAAAAAAGAGGGCACCTAAGTAAACTAAACTGCCTTTGAGTGAGTCACGTTCCTCCTTGGCGTGGGCAAATACCGCTGCCACGATCAGGGCACAGATTTCTGTCTGAAACCAAAGAGCTAGAATCGTTATGAATGAAATATTGAAATGTATAATATCATACAATGCACAAATTGGCCATAATACTCACTAGAGCTATCTTGAAAAGAAACATAGAAGCAGTCCTTTTCATCAAAGTATATTCTCTGCCCAAGCAAGCTTTTACCAAATCTTTTTGTTTACTTCCATATTTGGATTTGGCTAAAGCTGCAGGATGGCTCTTGGACCTATCAAATGGGGTGGCAAGCTCATGTTGGATGGCTTTGCCTAGTCGGAAGGACTTGAAAGCCTCTGAAAACTCATTGACGGAAATATAACGATATGGTCTTTCTTCACTGGTCCAGTATTGTCTCTGATCCATTTTTGATGTGACCTATAGGAATATGATATATGATAGCAAGATAACAAAAATGAGTAAATATATCGAACAACTGCAATTGAAGAAATTATTTAGCCATTCAAAAATTAGTATTTCAGTGTATGTTGAGTTGTGAGTCATGTTATTATATGTATAACTTTGCCCCAGTACTTGAAATTATAAACAGAGTATTCAAATGAATTAGAACAATAGGAATAGTTTTAAATTGAAAACAATAGAAAAAGAGACAACTGATTGAGTATCATTGATAACTTACTTCCTGCAGATAGTCAGCAACACCTTTTCTCTCAGGACATTTGAAACCCATGAATTCAAAAAACTCAAGTACTTGTTCACGGGGGCCTTGGTACACAATTTGTCCCTCAGCGAGAAGAATAACATCATCGAAAAGCTCAAAAGTTTCGGGTGGAGGTTGGAGAAGAGAGATGAGAGCAGACTTGCTAAATATGTGGATTGATTGCTTGATTGAATTGACTATCTGAAACGTTGTTGAGCTATCAAGGCCAGTAGAAATGTTGTCCATGAAGAGTGCATTCACAGGACCAACGAGCATTTCTCCTGTTTTAATAAATAAAAAACTTAATATTCATTCATAAAAAATCATAGTAAATTTTCGTACAACACTGACCTGTAGTAACTCGCTTCTTTTGTCCTCCTGATATTCCTCGTTTCATATCATTTCCTACAATGGTATCAGCACAAACATCCAATCCCAAAATCTGTCCAGAAAAACATTGCAGGCGGATATTGAGCAAAATATAGGATTAATTATGGTACAAATTAAGTTTTACGTTTATACCTTCATAGTGTAGGCAGTGATAATGTCTTCCTTCCTTCCACTCAACACTGATGCCTATCAAGGAATTTTGTGAAAATTTTCAGGTAATATGCATTTCATAGCAACAACTATGATGCTTTTAGTAAGGAGCACAAGTCTTTGGAGGAACCACACCCCAAAAACTAGTTACTTGTTGAGATTGGAGAACTTAAGGCCTTATATGTCATCTTAAACTTAACATAAGACTCGTTACATCTTCTTATATATGCTTTACATACCTTCATTAAAGCGTCAATATATGGATCTGGAGTTATATTTAACTGTTTCTCTCTTCTCAGAAGTTCAGTGAGCATTTCTAAAAAAGTGTAGAAAATAAATTATCAAGATTCCATTTAATGCTATTTAGATTAAAAGTTGTAGAACTTTTAAGTTTTAACTTACCATAACCTGTGCCAACACCTTGGCATTTTGCAGAGAAGGTCAAAGTTTCTCTAACTGTCAATAAAGGAGTGTGCACATCGTACTGGCTGATATAGGCCGAGGTTCTTGGTGCCTTAAACTCATGCAACTCATGACCATTGTATGTTATTCTTCCCGTCACCTATAATTTAGGATCCCGTTTCAGATTTAGAACAAGCACAAAACAAAAAACCAAATAAAAGAAGGATTCTAATTTAGTAAATCATATGAACATTCATCATTTACCTTCAAATTTGAATCAAGCTTTCCAGCTAAAGCTTGTAACAAGGTGCTCTTTCCAGAGCCTGGTGGTCCTAATAGCAAAGTCAACCTACAAAGTAGAAGTTGTAAAATTTCATGAGGTCTAAAAATTAAGTACACTAACATGAATATGAACATAGTGATATGACATGCTAAAATGTCATGGAGAATTTGTCACTAATGTGCATCTATGTGATATGTGTTAGGCAGACATATATTTCTTATGCATTAACTAAGGTGGGGCGCAATTGTCCATGACCGAGGTTTTGTTATAAAATTAAATCATAGCTGAATTATGATGTTTGGATGTCTCCACCATGAGTCAAAGAAATAAATACAGTTACACTTTAGCTATAACTTTTGGCCTAATGATAATTGATAAATGCTTTATCCAACAATTATTATAAAAGTTAATGTCATAGATTTGATTTCCAACCAAACAATTGTTAAGGGAGAGATTGTTGGCATAGAGACAATGGGCCAGTGGGGCCACCACCTCCTGAAATTTTACCAATTATTATATACTATATAATGTCTAGTCCTAATTTTTCTCAACGGCCCCGTCACCTTTGTACTAATATGCAGTGTTGTGGGACTCGGACCGGACCGGCCGGTTCGAATTAAGTGACCCCACTCCTCTTTAATCTCTTCAATATTTTATATTTTGGTCAATTTTATCCTTTGCTCTTACTTTAGTCAAACATTAACAATAGGATCTATGTGACTAATTATATATCATGTAAAATTGATAAAAAAAAAGAGACTCAAATCTTAACTCGGATTGAAAAATAGGATCAAGTCTATTGTTAATTTAATGAAAAAAGTTAGTCAAAAAATAAAATTGACTAAAATATAAAATATTTGGGACAAAATTAATAGTTAGTGTAAAGTTTTTGGACGAAATCAGTGTTTTTTCC